>JAUMHA010424826.1:0-10176 GCA_032359765.1 Saxidomus gigantea | reverse complement strand
TACATGGGGGGATGTAATATGGGATTTTCCAGCACTGGTGAAAACTGCGGATACCCCGATCCGGTATGCAAGAAAATACACTATCCAAAAGTATCAGGCAATGTGCTTTTCTTTTTAGATATAACCAGACGTTCCCAAGATCTTTTTTTCCAGAAGTTTGCGATTTTTGACATTGAAATTTTGACATTGCTAATAATATCAAATTCGTCTATCAGTATAGATATCTTGAATCTGATATCGTCTACACACAGGAAATACGTGTTGGTGTTTTCTTTGGACGACACTTAAGGATTGGTACGACTTTTGTGAAATATACATTTCTAACCGTTCTCCCTTTAAATTAAAAATGTTGCCATTTTTATCAGCAATCGGCATATCAACGCTAAGGTGGACAAGACATTAGCTTCTCATGAGATTTATATCATGAACCGTATTATTGTTAGCAAAATATATATGTATACATGCACACAGATTATTTTCTCATCCATATAATACTTTAAATAGTGTAATTTGAGAAAAGGTCCCGGGACGTTCATGATTGGGTACACTACCAAATAGGGACGAATTACGCTCATTTGATTGACTGCGTTAAACATTAAAAATCATGTATCCAATCAGAGAGTCCGTTACATCGAGGTTAAACGACTACCTATGATAATTATACCATTCGCCCGGTAAAAGCACATACCGCACAATGACAATTTGTAAAGATCATATTTGAATTATCCATCGAAGTGGAATAACTTGTATTTTTCTGGATTTTACAACCATGAGAGGCTGTGATTTAGTGTAATATTACTTATATATCATTATCTGGTCATACATGATGAGTTATGTAAGATATGCATGTCATGGACAGTGCTCAGATTAAAAAAATACAAGTTCATTGTATTATATTTAGACGTTCTGTATTACAACATAGGTGATTACATCCCCTTGACCATGTATATAACAGCGGTATGTCATGTATAAAACGGACACAAAGACATATCTGAGTTTCATGTATATAAATAGAAATGTCTTAAGAAAATACATCGAAGGATTGAAAGTTTAAAACATCTATATTGACGTTCGCAAACCAGTCTTATGTGCTTAAAATCCAATAAAGCGCGTTAGAGGACATCTGTCGCAAGTGAGTACAGGAAAAAGTTCAACTGAACACAGATTGTTATATACTGGTCAGCTCGTTTTTGCTGACCGTGTGAAAACGGTTGAAAATCATGGAAAATTAAGTTTGATTTAAGTGTTAATTTTTAAGACTGAGATGAAAAAAAGGATGGAATTTCTTATGATTTAAGTTGTGTATTTTTGGTTTGTTTTGACAGAGTTTGGAAGGAAAGGAGAGAACGGTGTTTTGAGAGTTGGACTCTAAGCGGAAAGATCTATCCAAAGCAAAATTATTAAACAAAAAGAGGATTCCTAATGACCATGTCCGCAATGGAAGACAAACAACTCTCCTCAACAAAAGGTAAGCTTTGATTATTCCGTAGTGATTTTTATTGCAGTTCAGTTTTTTTTGTCATCAATACACGAAAACACTAATTTTTATATCTGACCCTTAGATTGGTAATAAGAAAACATGTTCAATCTTCGTCTTGAAAACAATAAAGTCAGGCTAAATATAATTCTAATTGTTCCTAACTTTGTGTCTATAAACTGTCTATAGCATTTCATCAACTACATATCCAGCAATATTCATTTTTACAAATTTTAAAGAAATGAAATGAAAGCAGTTCACACATGCTTCATATTTTTCTCCATGAAATCAACAACTGCAGTGTTAAATGACAGCTGGTAACATTGATCAAGTTCAAGTACACAAATCAAGATAACTTTCTTTCTCGCCTTCAATATTGGTAAGAACGCAGGCTTTTTTTTTCAAGATCCCGGTATAGCTGTAATACAAATATTGAAATAAAAAATAAAAAAACGGGTCCAATTAACGTCTTAAATAAGTTATAACAAACATGCGCACCTATCCTAGATTAATAGAATATTAAAACATATATCATTGTGCAATTACATAGTACATTTTTCATTTTTGTTTTACACAATTTTTCTTCCGATATTCGTTTGTTTCCCACCATCAATTTTAAAATAGATGTCAACACCGTTTGCATTCAAAAGACTGCATTTCAAATAAAGAATAATTTAAAATCACCTCCCGCTGCTCCGAACGTAACATTTCATGTGTTATTTATGTAAACTTTTTAAACTAAACGCCACAAATAGAAAGTAAAATATACCAGCAGTAAACATGACTGAACGTGCATCCAGAAAACACAATGCATTGTTTCATACGCCACAAAATATTTATGAATTTTTAAACAAACTCAGATTATCTACGACCTTTCAATAACGCAATTTGAAACGTATGTTTTCTATTTCTATGCAAAAGTAAAGCATGAAATATTAGTAAAACATGCACTTTTCTTCTCCTAACAATGAAACAATTTCTCCGCTTAAGGATCACAATTTGCATTATTGAAACAGCTTCGCTATCGCGAAAATCTCCCCACTTCTTGTCGATCGAACTTCATGCATTTTCATAGGATCCTTCCGTAAAGTCCCTGCTAATTGTATACTGATCCCTGGATTTCCTAGAAGATGAATTTTCATCCCGAAAAGTGACCTAAAACGTCTAAAGGCAGGCTCATTCTGTTGCGATAAGAGTGCTGCGCTGTGGATGGAAGCTTATACTTGCTAATTTTACAAATTCCCCAGTTTTATTAAGCATAAAACTAAAGAGTATTAATTTTTCGGCGTCATTTCCTTCTAATCTTCAATACAATTAATTCAGCTCGTTCCACAGTCCGTTCAGAGCGTTCCTAAACCTCTAGAATTTTATTACTTACGCGTTCGGGAAAATTTAATCATGTCAACTTAACGACATTGTATGTGGAATTTAAATCGGCATTGAACATGTAAATTCGAGTATAAAATGTTAAGATGTCAAATATATTACGTTTTTGGTTGATGCAAAATGTCTTTGCGGAATTATGATTATTCTTTGATTTACACCACATGTTTACACACATATTTCCGGTTGTTGCCTTTGTATTTCCAAACATGTTTTAGAGACACAGCAAATAACTTTGACAATAACACATCGCTTGTGTCATGCCAAATTTATCAAAACCTGTGTGTGGTACGTGAAAGTATAAAATGCAAGTGGACCATGGGAAATGCTCGTGGCAAATTTTGTATATAAATGTTGTCGTGCACAACGTTGACATTGCCTAGTTTTGTATTAGTTTGTGAAAAATGCAATGAATTGTTTTTATGTTCATTTAAGTTAATGTGCACGAATACATTCTTGTGTAATTAATATATTTATAAAATAAATTAATAAATAAAAATGACTGGCACATTCATATCATAAATATGACCATTGGAGTTGGTGTCTTTGGCAAGAAAAAAAGAAATTTCTCAAATATATGGAGATCAGAGAAGATATATGATAGTAACATAACAGGTAAACTAATTAATTTAATAAAACTAATTTATAGATTAATACTAATCAATTAATTAAAGAAAGATTATTTATTGATAACAAAATCTTTAGATTAAAGACTAATTATTATATTTTAAAAAACAGCTTCAAAAAGTATGATATCATTAATATTGATATGAACAAAATAATACTAATGATTTTTATCATCGTTTTGTTTTTGTTCTTTCTTTAATTTACTTTCAATATTTATTACTTTAGTTTCATACATAGCGTTTTGTTGTGTTTTATTCACATTTTACAAGATTAACCTATGTGAATTATAAAGGATTTATATGTACTTAAACAGGTAATTATAAAATTAAATCAATAAAAACAATCAGTTAAAATGTTAGGTCTTCAATATGTAATTATTTCCATATCAAAAGAAATGAGCAGCAGTAAAATATTGCATTTTTACAACACCTATTCGGTTTCACTAGCAGATAAAATTCGTTTCATATTGTATTATATAGCAGTACATTTATTCGTTTCTTTCTCTCTATCATTTCCCTTCCTTTATTTCGCCAAAAGGACTTTTGAATACCCTACTATATATCTCTAATTACATTTATAACAACAACATGTGTTTCGATAAATATAGATTTTTTACAGTTTTCGTACCTTAAGTGAATAGGCATGGTAACAAATATACGCCATCCCGCTGTGCGTATGTACATATATCATGTAAATACACACTATGCCCAGTTGTACACTGTGACATACTCAATAAAACACACAGCGTACTTTCTTCAAATTAGCACAACATCTGGTCAACTTCAAATGCAACATACCTATACATATTGATTTTACATTTTCTTTAAGAACATTTTATGCTCTGCTCAACCTTTTTTTTTAACCTAGTAACATAAGGGAAATGATAGACAAATGTAAGAAAACTAAAATAAAAAACAACGAAATCAATGATACGAAAATATTGTCAAGGCAAAATGATAGGGAGAAAGATACAATTTTAAAAGGTCGCTGTAGCTTGCAAGACAAGCTGTCGAGTTTCGCTCAATCACTCGATAAAGATTCTCTGAAGTTGTCTATTTTTCAAACGACAGCTTTTTCTTTATCTATAAACCAAACACTTCAGTGTTTCATATCCTAGAACGAACATTATCCTTAATAGTTTTCTGCCATAGGAAAACAAATAATATATCTTTTACCACTTATTATGTTGTTGAACAATTTAAATGACAATGAAATACGTACAATTAAGAACAAATCCTAATGATATAAGATTAAATATAAAACTGTTTTTATTCCTTATATTGTAGGCAAATTAAAATTAAAATATTAAAAAGGGTTAGATTTTTGGCCTAACTGGACAATCTACAAACCATCTTTTATTGATCTCTAAATATTTCTACATTGAATCACCACGGAACAATAACATTTCGTATTAGTTTTAGAAGTAATCAATCATTCAAGATCAATAAAAATTGAACGTTTAGATTTGAATAGTTTTTTCAAGGTAGGATTCTCGTGGACACATTCAAAATGTTTCAGTATGGTTCGGGAGGCATAATTAAGCTATATAGCAACACCTTTAAAACCAAACAAAAACATACGAAAACTTAAATAACCACAAGCATGAACGTTTACATCAACTTTGTTCGCAAAATTCTTGACTTGTTCATGTTTGGCCGATTCTTAAGGTAAATTGCGTTTCGACAACAATCAAGCATAGCTTTAAGCAAATCGCAAGACATTAAACTTAAAACAAAGTCAATAGCTGAAACTGACAATGACAATTATAGCTATTTAAGTCCTTTTGGGTTTTACTGCACGAATCTTATATGTAACTGAAGCCAAATCACACCATTATTTTCATTAGAAGACCATTAACACAAAACCAAATCGAACATAAATTGTGCTTCCTATGTATGTTGCGTACTCCTGTTGTCATGGAGACAGCAAGTTTTACCATTGCATAAAAGAGGTAGTAAATATTTTAAATTCATTAGAATAACTTCTTAGGAATTAAATTGAGTCATGCACTGCCTTTCACATAAATTTCACGAACATATCATGAGCAGTTTAATTATATCAAAGTATAAATGAAATTGGTATTTTTCTTGCATTAGTTGCTATGTGAACGGGTCTTATGACTACAGTCTTAAAGTAATATAGATGCCATTTAACTACCATTAACATAAAAGCAATGTTACTTTAATACCTAAACTACCAGGCATACAGACAGACAAATAAAGATAGCGTCACACAAGAAAAGTATATGACATGCTTATTGTTTTTTATGAAAATATCTGCAAAGACTTTCTTATTAAAGTCGAGTGGAGTATAAAACGTTTCGAATTTACAAAACCTTATCTTACAGAAATACCTTAACACATATGTGACTCCTAAACTCACCCCCTCCTAAAAGTTTTATTCTAAACACAACTCGAAAAACTGTCAGACTAGTATATTCAGTATTACCCTCGACCTATGTTGCCATGCCAACTACGGTAACAACCAACTGAACTGGCTGAACTGTATTTTATTTTTCTCTGTGATATCTTGTAATAGGATACGTGTTTAAGTTGATCCTACAATTGCTATAACAGCCGTGATTTCATTATGATTTCGAGAAGAAAAACACGATCCTAATGGCTTTATACCTACCTGCTTACATACGTACGTACTAAATTTGAGAAAAGCAACTTATATAATAACTCACAGACTGTATTTCACATTAATGATTAGGTGATGAACAGACAGACGGCCAAAATGGGAAACCACGATTTCTGCCAAGGGAAGCGTTTTTGACCAAAAATTGCTATGCGTGAGCATTGGAAAATAGGATTATTTCATTGCAGAAATACTATTTAAATTATTTCTCAAATATCGACAACAATGTCGTAAACAGTGACGTCATATGTTTTAAAAAGTGTGGCGATAAGCCAAAGAATAAAAATGCAACAGATACTTAACATCCACTAACAGTTTGCCCTACTTTCTGATCCAACCAAATTCTCCAATTTCATTCAAAAAAGCTAGTTGTAGTTCCATATATACTTAGTATCTCCAATATGAAAATAATTATTTCACCTATTTTTCCAATAAGTGGGACTGTGGCATCACAGAGCTCAGCTCTATCACACCTCTCCATATATTCCAATACAAATACTGTCTGTAGATGGAACATACTGTAAGTCGGTTATAGGTCCATATTACAGGAATAAACAAACTTATTGCTTCGGTTCGCTAACGCTCCCTTGCAACGAATTTGCTTATTCCTGTAATATAGACTTATAACCTATACGTACCGAACATGTTGAAATTTAGTTATTAATTAATAATAATCATAGATCTTTTTTAAAAAGTCCATGGATATTTATTTTAATTTACCTAAAAAATTAACACAGCAAAATGTAATCGTATATCTTTTTAAATGGAAAGATTATCAACGTAGGCATCGTCAGTGTCATTGTTTCTAATTTATAATTTAGTTCAAAATTCAGTAAACTGTAAAATGAAAATACATTTTTCGCGTAAACAATATTCCCTGGAGACCTTTGAAAGAACCTGACAATATTAAAAGCTGTAACTGATATGTACATTTGTAAGAAGTCTTAATAATTTCTGAGCATATGACATTCTAAAGCAAACCCCCCGTATGCTATTTCTTGCTTTGGAAGGTACTCGTCAATTAGTTACTACTGTAAAGTATTCGTAAACACAATTTTGACTTGCAAAATTGCAAAGTTTTGTCATATTTTAAATAGGCATTAAATAATATATTGTTGACATTCATTCATCTGACAACATCAGCTAGTTTTGCCTACTTGCTTTCATAAAAAATAGTACTGTGTAGTATATAGCAACAAAATATACAGCCATTTAGCATTTTTTGTTTAATACTGGGATAGTAATGTAAGTATTATGACAACATTTTAATGCTTGAAACTTTAAAAATATTATATCAAAAGCATTATAAAACTTTTCTGCAAAAAGGAGCATATATGTATTCAGAAAATTGATATTGCGTCATTATTGGCATTGACAGCTCTTAAACTGTTTACATCCATTTAAAAACTGGATAACAGTTGCAGCAGCATGTTTTTTAAGATTCATTTTGTGACTTGTGGTGTTTCCGCTTGTTATATATGAAGGTATCTGCTTGGTTTATCATATGACATACCACTTTTAAGTTATAAGGAATTCAACCACGAATAGCGCTAGTTCCCAGTCTTACATTCTTGAAGAATTATTGTGATCAAAACATTGCTGGACTACGTTCACCCGCCTAGCAACTAACCGGACATTATACGGCAAATTGTAACGTCATAAATGAATGATGTCAAACAAAGCAGCTCTTCAAACCACTGTTTGTTGCCAAATAATGTTTTACTAACGAATAAAATTGAAAAATGTGAGTTTAAAACACAATACGGACACCTCTTTCTGAAACTTCTAGTTTGGATTTTAGTCAAATGGCCACGTTAGTTTGACGTCCATGTCTGACTTTATAAAAACAATACTTGTCAAAATAAGGTAGATCTACAGGAACAATCACCTAAGCTAAACAGATTTTATTTTTGATCAGACCTAAAGTTTTATTTAGTTTATTTTCTGCAACAAATAAGGAAGATGAGGATGGGGGATTGGGTGTGGATAAGATGCACCTTCTAGGGAGTGTAGTCTTATGGCATTATTGCTTGGATTGCAATACTCGGAACTGAAGGATAAGTCTTAATTTACTTAGTAGACTTCAGTTAGAAGAGCTGGACTAACCTTACAGACGTTGTCTTTCTATCTTTCAGAGGAGGATTCGTCTGGTGGTGAAAATGGTGCTGGAAACAATCTCAGCAAGAAAGCAAGATCCAAACGAGGTATTTGACACAATTTCATTCTCAATTGACTGTAGTGAAAATAACATATACACCTCGGCTGATTCTGTTTACAAGAATGAAAGCCCGTTTGCTTGACGTGACTCGTTACTTTTCAGATTTAGCTGATCCGTCGCTAAAACTCAAATTCTGAAATTCTTCTTCCATCACATAATAAGAAACCCATACTCGCGTGTATTCAAGTACAGAACATTACGTCATATGCCATTCCCTTTCATGTTTAGTCTCTTGAACACTTGAAAGAGGTACGGAAACTGAACTATTTACCAAGGCTAAGAAATGTTAACACTTTGAAAAATGGTGTGTAATAAATGTCATAATGTAGTATGAAAACTTACAAATAAATCTTTGAATTTGTTGAAAATAACGCGGTAAATCTGAACGACGCCGCAAGCGATGAAGCTGTTCTCACTGTATGAGTATCCGTCCAAGAGAACACAAGTATTAAGTAACACGTCACAAGTGACGTCATTTTCGTTAATAAAAATCACTCAAAATGTGTGGTCAATAATTATTCCGCTGGTCCTAAAACATGTAGATCTAGAAGGCTAGTCTGATTGTATCATGTGATATCTAAGACAACAGACAAATAAATGATGTAAATATGACGTAGTCTAGCTGTGACAGAGAATGTTAGGTTGTTTATGAACGTGTCGCAGTCTGTTTTTAAATTTCTTGATAGATCTATGATATAAGCTAATTGACTCAACGCTCGTTGGGCACTGTTGCAACTGTCATACAATATTACTGGTTGTTGACTTTGTAACCTAATGCTGTTCTACGTTCTTCAAAGTCAGATGACTATTATAGGTTTGTACTGAGGACTCATATAAATGAATACATTGATTCACCGATTATTTTGTCATAATATTGAGAGGCGTAGGCGTAGCAGACGACAAACACCGGAAAGAATGTAAAGGAAATAATAATTATTTTTAAAGTGCTTGCAGATAGTATAACTGCTTGTAATAAAAAGATTTGTTTATCCTTAATAGAGAAATAGGTCTTTGTTTATATTTACAATCCGGATCTTGCATATTTCAATGAATCGTTTTTTTTGTCTTTTCTTTCTTTATCTAAATTTCATTTTTCAAAATAATATGTATACCAAATATCCGCGTACTGATTGAACTGTCCTTAGATTTCTGTATTACAATTTAGTATTTTATCATTAGTTATTATTTATATTTTAGGTTTAAATTTTATATCATTTTAAGAAAAAATAGGAATTCATTATCCACTTTCTTTTGAAAAGTTTTGTTCAAAATATCTATGCATATGAAACAAAACAAATGATGTTGCTTATAGCAAAAAAATTAGAATACTTAATACAAGTATAGTTGAATATCTAACGGTAATAAAATGTCTATTATAAGATTAATTCTAGCAAGGCTTACAGAAACTTGTACTCTCTATAATGGAAAAGATATTGCAGTTTATACGCTATTGCTTGCTTGAGGCAACCGTGTCAAAGATTTTTGGAAAACAAATAGCGTTTTAAAAATATGACCACTTTTGTATGTTTGAGGTGTAACTCACTATCACATGACATATAGGAAGAAGGTACATATAAAAATTCTGGAACACCATTCTCACAAACAGCAAATTACGTATGAAACTAATAATTACGTATTAGTATACCCATACATTTCAACCTTGTGCAGAAACTGGTGACGGGCTGGGCATTTTATTTCATTTAGAGACCTATTCTACTTTCGAATTTCTATTTGAAATCGTTAGCAATGCCAAAAGTTTTGTCTTGTTTTATGTGTCTAGAGATTTAAAATAACTTTCCAAAATGTATGTCTGTAATGTTTAATGTACTTT
>JAUMHA010424804.1:0-10176 GCA_032359765.1 Saxidomus gigantea | reverse complement strand
ACAAGAATAAACAAATGAATTGCTGCGGTAGCTGAACACCCTTGCATTAATTTTGCTTGTTCCTGCAATGTAGACCTAAACCTACAAATCACTTATTTCTTAACTACTACAGAACTAGACAACGCGTTGATTTACATCCGCACCATACAGTCAGTTGATAGCTTAAAGGTTCAAGCTTTCTTGAATTAGACTATTGTGTGCTTGATTATTCACACATTTCCTGATTTCAGTCAGTAGGTTGGGTAGGTCAAGAACACTTGGAAATCATTTAAAACAAAGTGCTCTTTAGATTTCTTATATTGTACCAGTAAAAATAATGTGAAATGAGTTACGTTAATGCTTGTGGAAGATTTTGTAGGCATTTGTTGCATGGTATGTAAAAACTAGTTCGAAAAATAATTGTCCCGGTACATTTAAATGACGACTTTATATACGCCTGTATATATTCAACTTGTTTTCATATCGATACGACAAATGCATTTTTATGACATCGATGGAGTTGGTTTGTGAAAAGAATTTGCAGCCAATCGATAATTTTATTCTAATATTAAACGTAACAAATGTATTTCCGCTTAGACCCATTCTACTGATATTCAGACAACCGTACAACATGTTCACAAAAACATGTTGTAGTCGTGAAACTTAGGGTTTTCGATTTTTGCGACTTTCTTTACGAATTATAACAGTCGTAACAGACGTCAAAGACATAAGCGGGGACGGCGTTAGCTGGAGACGTTAAACCCGTGTACATTGTATATACTGGCGAATAAATGGTTAACTATATTCTTACGCACAATGATCTAAAATAAGGTCATTACTATCGTTAGATTTTTTCGACTATATATACGTTGCTTAAAAGTCGCAAATTTAAATGACGTTAACAATTTATGAATGACTTTAATAATTTGAAACGACGTTTCACCAGTAGTGAGTTTGAATGAATGTGTGTTTGCATCGCTATAGGTCATGCTGAAAGGCATTTTACAGAGTTGATTCTTTAATTTTAGCAATAATTTATCAATACGTAAAGCTAAACCATTTTGTACAATATCTATATTTGCCTCGTACTAATCATTTCTATAAAAGCGGATCTAGTCTGTTTATTTATACTTGCAATTTGCATAGAATTATGAGCAAGAAATAAAGGCAAAATAGGAAAGCACGTAAGAATGATTGGACGAAAAGACGTGTCAGGGTAGCCAGTGAAACTGAAGATATATCTGTACCCCACGTACTTCGTTATGTTCCCATTGATTGTAGGAAAATAGTAAGTAAACACTCAATGATTTCAAGGAGACAAAACTCGAGATGTCAACTAATGACAGCTTAATTAATGTATGTTATTTCTGGTGTATCTTTCTTGGGGATTGGCCAATTCAATAAGAAAATACATTTCTCTTCATCTACGTTTCAAGCAAATACCTGTGAGAATCAGGGTTTATGCTCTTAGAAATGGCGACATTCAACATTATATTTTCGAATGTTTTCAGCTTACCTCACCCGGATGCCGTCCACAGGTTTTGTTATTCTTTCTGTCAAGATAAGATCGTTTAAATATGGTGCTTTCAAAATTAAACGCAAACGGTTATAAATATTTAATTTATTTTTAAGTAGACTTGTTATCAGATTTTCCTTAAACCGTTTTTCTCGGTATTTCATTGAAAACTTTAGTATGGAGTTTCATCTAATCCCTTGTTTTAAGAAATATCATTTGTCGCTCATTAGAAATTGCTTTAAATGGCTATAAAATTATGAAAATACTGACATTATTGCAAAATAATAAAATACCTTTGATTTATTTCTTAAAATGTAATGTCTTACTCTGACCCATTTTTTCTAGACTTGCCCTGCTTATAGGATCTGCAACTTTTTTTAACGAAATTATGAGGCATTGTACTACACAAAACAACTGGTTTTATTTCTTTTGCAATTTGTTCTTCCTCGGGCACTTTTTTGAGCCAGGGTTACTAGTCTATTATAAAAGTCGACAGTACTGTCAATCATTACTGTGACATCATTGACATAGCACCTGGACTTTGAAAATTCGAAGTCAATGATAAATTCAATATAAAGTAAGCATTGTTTGAAGAACTGAATTAACTTGTTACATGCTTAGGACTCTAAAAATATTGATGATAACAGTATAAGTAATAAATAAAAATACAATTAGATAAGAACAAAAATTACTTATAATCAAATTTGAAATTTACTGATAATTCTAAACCTTTGAACAGAAACAGCTCAGTTGTGTGTCCCTACCTGCGAATAGTCAAGAAAATATTAATAATGACTGACAGCGCTAAGTTTAATCGATAGAAAAGCAGTGCTCTAAAATATCCGGTCCAAACTATTTTCACTTACAACAATTAAAGTACATAACATAAGATTCTTCTCACCTCATATGGTATAAAACACTTTATGCAAAGCTACTGTATATCTTTTTCTGTAAACATGTTTATAGTTGAAAAAAATCTATTACACCTACTCTTCGAACTTGTACTTATTCATCAAGTGAAAAACTAGCCCCAAACAATGGTCATATAGGATGTACAGCGGATCATTCGTCTGTTATTTTATGTTTATCTTTTAGAGGGCAATCCCTACAACTAACAGACTATGTTCTCCAAACATAACAATTGTGTTCAGTGTATGTAAATGATACATAAAAACAATTTAAAGAATTACATCTCTGTAAAAATCGCTATCCATCTACTTATTGTACAACAACAACTTTACAAAAAGTATTGAATGTTTTACGGTACTGCAACATATTTAAAATGCTGATGTTATCGATGATGATCTGAATGTTGAGCTTAAACCTTTAGGTTATGTGATAATACTTGCAAGCATTTTTGTATCAATGCTTATGAAGTTACTTGACCTGACACAAGTTCTAGGGAATGTCCTTTAAATCAAATGTTGATCTTTCTTCTCTTAGCACTGATAGTGAAATTAAGGAATGTATTAACTGTTATATTGACTTCAAATTGACGTGAATGAATACTCTACTACCAAATTGATACAATTATATAAATATATTAATTTGGTTATTGAAACTCGGATAAAGTATATGCAGCAAATAAAACAATATCACAATAATGCAAACAATTTTACACTTTATTTTAATTAAATTAGTGGATTAAATCAATAGAAGTTATATGAAAACAAATACATATTCAGCGATGACTTCCGATACTGATATTGCTGTATTTAATCTTCAGGAATCATATCAGTTCCTACAACGACTGCTTTGGTAGAAAATCATTGATATCACATGAAACAAAAATGTCACTGTCATAAGGGAATATAGTATCTTGATAAATCTCATGACCTTAAAATATGTAGTACCTAGCAACAACTTAACTTGGATTCAATTCAATTCAATTCAATATACTTGATTTAACGACGGTTACACAATAAACAATACATGTTCACGATTTTCATAAGATTAATACATTAAATGGCAAATAGTTAACTTTCCTTGGCAACAAAGCGGATGTACAAAAACATATCAAATGATCATTAATTATAGTAAAGGGTATTTTAGAACGTTAAGAAATATTATTTAAAATACATTTTATCTATACATAGAAATGCAGAGGCAAGTAGCCAGGGCAGGAGACAATACATGAACGGAATCAATTATGATTATTGTCATAAAATGTGCGCAGTATCATAAACAGTGTCAATTTAGTGATTTGTAGCTCTGAAACTAAACACAAGTGACTGTATGCCGTATGATAAAATTTCCCTTGTGAAATAATTATAGTTTACAATGTTTGAATACTAAGTGATTTAGCATCAGTTTTGTTTCTTCAGGTCTGTACGCCGATGGTTTCTTGATGTTCACATGTTGCGTATTATTAAATGGTAGTTGCGTTAAGGTTTCCAACTATAACTATATGTGTGTTTAATTATAGTGTGTCTGCACTGTGCATGTGTTGTCCTTTTCTTTTGCACATAATCTACAAGATATTCTCGCATCTGTACCGTTTAAACAAATGTATAGCCATACATATAACAAAACAGACGCATAGACGCGAATATTATGATGTAATTATGCTGAAAATTACAATTCAATGACATCAGTTTTGCACCTAACGAAAGGTTCAAATTGTATGTAATTCCAGAACTTTTAAGTCACACGCAACTTACTTAATATATTCTTTTACGAAGATTTTCAAACAATAGCTAACTACTCACCTTCATTTGTAGTGTGCGAAGAAGTAAAACATATTGATTTTAAAAATAAATAAAGGTGATGTGGAATTGAAAATGGTACGTGTGGAGACATTAACAGACGACAAATGATTTTTTGTGATAAAAACTGATATTGCTGTCATTTTGCTGAAAGAGAAAACGTACATCGATATTCAAATGCCAGAGGTGTTCAATTCAATCATAAATATTTATATCAACCTTAGCTGTCGGCTGATGTTCTAGAACATTTTAATGTCATCGTTCTGACTACTTGTTAGTTGAGTGAAAACAATAAACTATTGCTGATTGCTTAATATAATAAGTAACTTTCATTAGACCTACAAACCTAAACGGTAACAAACAAGAACACTTTTCATTATACGACAGGAAAGTCTAATAACTTAGTAATTCATTTTCTGGGATAACTGTAAATAAGGAACTTAATAATGTTTTAAAGTCAGAAATTATCATATTTGAAATAATCCTTCATTTTTTTCAGAAAATATTTCAAACAAGTAAGAAATCGTTAGTGCGAATTTTTAAAACGGATACTGTTGCACTACAAAGGATTTCATACATGACCATGGAGCAGGCGCTTAGTTTTAACACTAAAAGTATCATCAGACTAAATGTCGGTGGAACAAATTTCCAGTGCTATGCGGAGACTTTGAAAACATTTTCAGATTCTTTACTGGCGCATTTAGACGAGAAAACAGAAAATTATAACTTCGACAATGAGGAATATTTCTTTGACAGAAATCCACTGTTGTTTGCATACATTCTGGATGCATCAAGGAAAGGAATGATACATTTACCTAAAGATATTTGTGGAGTAGCATTCAAAGAAGAGCTAGAGTTTTGGAAAATTTCGCCGCGTTATGTTGCTCCGTGTTGCTGGGAATCTCTATACCGGAGCGAAGAAGACGTTTCAACAATGAAGAAACTGGTCAAACATTTCACAGAAAATACTAACATGTGTTTGTTGCTGAACGAGAATATAAGTTTGCGACAGCGAATCTGGCTTTTCCTTGATGAACCAAGCTCTTCTAGGGCTGCTATGGTAAGAAATTCGTATTCATTCAAACATTGCAAAAGTCGTTCATTATCAAGGCAACTAAATCAATATCGATACTAGTAAATGTCTATGACATTTCTCTAATGTCGGTTAAGTTGATAAATAATCGGGAGTTATTTTGCAAATTTATGTTTGTATTTTCTTTAAAATTGTCAACAAAGGTAAGTTTAACTTCATATTTCATTTTGCAAGATACGCGATTCATGATGATTATAAACTGTTAAATGCCACTCGTTAAATTGTTTAGACCATTAATTGTGAGACCATTAAACCCGTATATAATTCCAAATACATTAGGAAAACTATATGGCTGATCGTATTCTTACACACTTTTTGCCATTAAAGCCGTGATTGAACTTTACTTAGAATATTTTCAATTTCCATGGTTATTATCAACGAAACCAATCAGAAACGATGTTACGTTGGATATACGCTTAAAAAGCGCGTGAAAGTTATCTTTCTTTATCTGAATTTTCAAAACAATATAAATTGTAAGTGCCGGAACCCACTACAGTCGACGTCGGAGGGACCAGAGTTACCAAACACTACACAGCCAAAAAGGACAAACGACCCGCTATGAAGCAATTGTTATACATTGTTGTTTTTCTTTAATTTTAAATGGATACTAATTATACCGGTTTGTGTAATTTGCCTTCAAAAATGAAATTATAGTTCCACTGTAACAAAAGAATATCTTTAACAATAAATACGGACATATGAAACTACACACTACACGGCAGACTTCAGCTAATATTTTAATGATATTAGAAATTGATAATACATGTAGTCTTTCTGTTTTCCTGAACTGTGCATTTTCGGATTTAGAAGAAGTTCTAGAAAAGAAGTGATTGGTAGATAATGAATCAAAACATGATTACGATCAAATCATTAGTACATGTATCAGTGCAATAATAGTGTTGAAATAAGTATGATAGAAATGTCATAACGTTCAAATATTATGTTTATTTACCCATACATTTGTACTATCTGAGACATGTTCGTATGCATCTCAGATTAATGTCACAAAAAGGTAAATGAAGAACAATATTTAATACATAGACAGGCCCCTAGTTACATATTGATTCATTCTTTCCTGATAATTACCCATTATCTTGTTTTTATAAATTTCAGGTCTGGGGATCTTTCATATCTTTTCTTATATTTCTGTCGACCCTCATCGCAGCCCTTTCTACAGTACCACAGTTCACCGTTGAGTACACTGAGGAGGAAAAGGAATTTGTTCTTCGCATATCGGATTTAATGGGATTGGCAAACACAACCAAGGAAAGTGTACAGTCAATGAAACCACGCTCATACCTGGTGAATACCGATGTCGCCATCCATGTTGTTCTATCTTTGGAGTTGATGCTAAGTTTCTTTGTGTGTCCGCATAAAAGGTCGTTTGCTAAATGCTTTACGCGGATGACTGTTGTCATAGGCTACTTATCCTTCTGGGTAGCTTTCGCAATGGACCGGAATCTTTCAAAGTTAGACACTGCTCATAAAATTAAAGCTTACATTGCCATGAAACACATAGCTATACTTCAGTTAGCACGTTTGCTATACCTTACGAAACGTATTCCAGCATTCAACGTAATGGGCTTGACATTTTCCTCTTCGAAACACGAGATGAAGATTCTAGTATTTATGTTAGTCTTGCTTATCTGTAGTTTCGGCTTTATTTTGTTCATGGCAGAGTTTGCACATAATAAAAACATAACCAATATTTTTATTGCCATGTACTGGGCATTGATAACTTTAACAACGGTTGGATATGGCCATAATATCCCTGAAACAGCGATGGGTCACGTGATTGCTGGAATATGCGCAATATGCGGAGTTGTGTGTCTTGCACTACCAATTGGGGTTATTGCTTCGTCGTTCCATACATTTTACACATATCAAAAGTACGCACAGAAACATGTTAATCTCTATGGAAAAGAGTGTAAATGTTGAAAAGGCTCAAGCTAGCAATGCTTTACATAACAAAAGATATATCGTGCAAATTAACAAGCAGTTGCTAAATAATATGGATATTTATATAGACTGTATAGTATGGATTAACCTAAGTATTTAAATCACACATTTTATATCGCTCAGCAGTAAGCGTTTCAGCCTGATGGTATTTATCCAAGCAATACATCAACAATGTAAATCCAAAGAAGATAGCATTAAGTTTTCTCTTGAGCTTTTACAAGAATTGATACATAATGTAATATTACACAAAATGTATAATATTTGTATTATGTCCTAGTATCTCATTATCGTATACAACACTGTTTTACTAATTTTTACAAGCTGCTCATCTGGAGAATAAGATCCCTCAAAACGCGATATTGTGAAATGTAACGTTACCAAGATACATGTACCTCTAAACAAATGTTTTACAAACTCGCTTGAGTATAAATTCAAAGTAATTTAAATTTGTATCCACCAAAAGCTTAAAACCAATTTTGTACCTACTTACGAACCGTACTATAACACATGTTATATCGCATTTTTACCTATCTATGACTATTTTTGGGCTGAATCTTATGTGTTTCGGGAAAAAACTTTTCATTGAGATTTTACTTATAGTTTTTAAGTTATTTCAGAATGCATCCAGTTTTAGGGAGTGCCTCTTTAATAAGCGAGCACTTGTTGAAAGGGAATTATTATCAATAATCGTTTTTTATTGGCTATGCTCCAAAGTCAACGGCATTCCGCCTCAACACAACTTAATCATTCATACGCAATTTGATATAGCACATACGATGAAATACAAATGAATTTTACAAACGCAGATCAATAAAGCCCGCGAGATTTCTGTATAGCTGCAAAACCATGTCTACCTATCAAGTGTAAACTGAAGTAACGCTGCTGTCTGGAGCAACATACTCTTCATCAGTTACTTCCCTTTATGTAGACAATCTTACCGTAAAAACTTCGAACGACCAAACAACCTGACTCGGTTTTAATCGCTAATTAATTCGTAATTTTGAAAATTTGCAGTTATTTTACATCAATTATTGATAAGTAAATTCTCTTTTGATACATGTTAGTTTTATTCGATTTTACATTTATTTATCAGCGTTAAGTAGCGGAAGATTTTCACATCATTATATTATTTCGAGCGGGTGACGCGAGTAAAGATTTTGCCCATTACAAATGAATAATTAATATTTTCCAGGATCGCTTTAAATAACTTTCGATTTAGAGCGGAGCTCATCCAGTCTTATAGCTGAGCTTGATGAAAGGAATAACATAGGGTTGAGAGCAGGAAAAATTAAACTTAACATATTTGGAAAATGTTTGATGCATACAATTGGCGACACATATTTGAAATCTGTTTGTATATACAATGTACATGTAATTGATTATAACTCAATATCAAACAATATATTAAGATGTTCACCAGTTCCACTGTGCAGGCTATTATAACATGTTTAAAACGCCTAAATTTTACTAACTTTTCGTTAGATGAAAGTAATAACCTTCCATTAGTGCTTCAAATACTTTGGTATATAATTTTGGTATCAATATGTGTTTTGCGAGTTAAAATTAAAGAGTCTTTCTTACGTGCCTTAAAATACAATTGATTGTTTTTCATTTTACTCCATTAGATTTAGTACTTCAGCTTTTTTGTATATAGACTAAAAAATCTAAGGATATTAAAATGATAAAACCGTCCTATTTGTTCTAAAACAATGTTGATGTAGGTACTGTATTACTTTCGTATCTTAGTCGCTTCTTTGCGAAAAAGCGTTGTCAGACACCGTTTATATTTTTTGCAATATCATTTAAATAATACTGCGCTATATCTGTAGCATGTTCTGTCTGTTTTTGCTTGTGAAATATCAAAACAATCAGTTAGAAATAAAGATTGTTTTCAACCCTTATCAGTTATGTTGATTTTTCAGTGCATATCTTTATTTCAGGTGTCAAGACTATTAGTAAGCGATTAACTATGATAAAGAAATGAATACTGACTATTAACATTATTTATTTCTGTTATTGGCAATTGTTTTATATTAAGATAGATCTGATGTTTTCATTTTTGGACATTTGATAAAGATTTTGACTACCGGTAGAACTTTGTCAACAGGGTGAACTTGTGGTATACATTTGTACTTGCATACTTTTAATTTGAATAGACACTGTAAAATGAATTTTATGAAAACAATATTCCGGATTTGGGAGCTTTTGATGCATAGCAGGTACTTTTTCAAGGCAAGTCATTGTGATTTTGGTGGATAAGGTGTTCCATATTTCGATTATGCCAATATTATAGTCCTTTCCTTCGGAAGAAGTCTAAATCACTGAGGTGTGTTAGAAGTTTGTTTTGTTTGACCTACTATATAAAATTTGTAGTTTAGTCGTAACACATACTCCTATGGAGTGAATTGTATATTTGATAGATTAATGACGTAAGGAAACTTGCGTTTAGTAAGCAACAAGTGCGCCGACAAAATAGCGTTGCGGCATACTTACGATTTATAAAGCAACGTTAGGAATGCTTTTCGGTGAAATAACGGTCAATTTCGCTGGTATGATACATTTCTTGGTAATGCAAGAGCTACAAGAAATTTTACATCCACTGTACAAATGGGACTTCAAATGTTCTTTTAAAGCAAAACAAAACTCAAATACAAACGAAGAATTAAAATCAAACGATTTAAGTTTCATTTACAGGCATTCATTTGTTAAATCCTCCATTCCATATTTACCTCAATAGACATGTCTCCCACATTATCCTTAGAATGGTTTTGCATTGAAGCCGTGACCTTCCTGTACAGAAAAAATACATATAGTGTACTTTGTAAACCGAACAGTTCCAGTGCCTCCCTAACGTAGTTTCCGTTTTCTATGAGGAACCTATGGAAGCCTTGGAGGGCCACTTTTGAGTTTCGACTTACGGGTGT
>JAUMHA010424793.1:0-10176 GCA_032359765.1 Saxidomus gigantea | reverse complement strand
AAGGCTAACAGACTACTTGCACGGGTGGTTGTATCTTCTTACCAACACAAAATATGATGAAATGAAACTGTGGGGGTGCAAAATGTCGATATGGTGCGGTTGTGAATAATCAACAAAAATATGAGTTTGAATTTTGTAACAAATATTTTTAATAAAATACTTTCAAACATCGGCTGAAACCTTTAGGATAAGACATAATACATACTTCCACAGTTTCTATTTATTATTTTTGGAGGTTATTTTCGTTTGGCATAAGTTATAGGGTATGTTCCTTTGAGAAAAAATGCTGCATTTGCTTTCTTTGCTTTCATTTTCTTTCTTTTATGATATCTGATTGGGTATCGTTGTTGTAGGTTTTATGATGTTAGCATATGTCCCTTACGGAAACATGATGCACCACCATTTAAATTTTAGGTTTCATGAAAATTTCGTGAAATAATAGATGAGTAGGTCGTGTCATAAACAAAGCTGGTTACATACAATTTAAAAACACTGTATTTTACTTCGTCAATAAGTCTCAAGCAAAACTATGTTTTTGAAAAATATAAAACAACACCAACATAATGTTTTATCAATGAACTGCAGGTCTGTGATTAAAATAAACGGACAGTAACAAAAATCAAGTACTGTTGGCGAGGAAATAACACAAATGATCACTCATTGGCTGTAAGAAAAATCCGTACCTTGTACCTTGCCTTGCAAAATTGTTAAACCTAATGCTCTCCCGACTGAACAAACCGTCCACTTGTCAAATTTGTTCCACAGTAGTAATTAAATATCTATCGCGACATGTGTGTATCAGGAAAACAAACTTGATCCTTTTTTTTCTTATAAATATGCTACTCGAATTATTGACCGTTAATCGAGAAAGCATAAATACGTTACACTTATAATTAACATTAATTTTGAGGTAAAAACAAATTATGTTGATAGATATTAACTATTTCTAACTATTTTTAACTATTTCTTCAAGAAAGACTGAAAACGCAAGAGTATTTTATTGTCTATTCTCATTCGGAATTATCCAAGAGAAGTGCCTTACAGCGTAAATTTCTCATTTCAAAAAATGTTATACATTATACATTTTGTACTTGTTATTTCATTGGCGGTTGAAAAGTTCCAAACTTCCGGTCAAGAAAAATAACCCCACGCGTTTAAGTAGATTTGAATAATCCGGAGTGCACACGTTCTCTTTGTGTGTTTTGTGCTGCTCATGAAATCAGAGCGATAATCCTACAATTATTAAACCTTAATTTGCTGTCTAATATTAATGAGAGACGATAATAGGGTTTTCAGTCATATAATACGCCATTTTTCAAAATACTTTCAATAATACATGACAAAGCGATCTCATCACGAAAACATAATTCTTTTGAAATTTTAAATGGATACTCGATTTCCATAATTGAAATGTTAACCATCACTACCATTCAGAAGATATCAACATTTCCGCACGGGATTAAACATGCAAGTGCCAGGAGAGTTGTTTTGCATAGAGCATTGTTCAGTTTGCGAGAATGAAACAATAGCTGGACATGCTTATAATATTTTGACTGCAGTAGAGTGTGTGTATGTTTTGTTTAATGCACCTCATTTGACAACCACACTCAATCGATCACTTTCATTTCGATACATAAAGGCGTCAGTTATTGAACGAAAGTACTAATGAGAGAATGAAAAAAGCTCCGTCAGTCCGTGTTTGAAGAAAGCAAGTCTTTGTATTGCATTAGTCGCTTACTGATGGAAACTTTACATTTACTTGGTAAGATTTTAAGTTTCATTATTCTTTATATTGAAGCTCTTTAAAACCAGTTCCTTTTTCTTGACACCAGATACATATTTTTTCAGGTTTTAATCTACCTTACATAAAAACATACCACGTTATTACAGCTACTCGTTCATCATTTCCGGTGAAAAAAAAAATAATTCTAAAACATGTTAGTGAGCTTGTTTTGATGGCACCACTTCACTGTATGTTTATACTGGAATTTCTAAAGCGTTTGTAACGCTTTGCAATTTGGTAGCGTATAATTTAAAAATGCAAAATTAATTTACAGTAATTTTCACTGGAACCTTTTTATTTGATTGCTCGTTATAAAATATGTAAATTTCAGACAGTTCTATGAGTAGTGCAAAATTTCATAACAATAGGAGATAACTGATTGCTCGTTATAAAATATTTAAATTTCAAACAGTTCTATGAGTGGTGCAAACTTTCATAACAATAGGAGATAACTCGTTTTTTGACGTCTGACGTCGGAGAAAGGTTGCATACTACCTTAAAGGGCAACATCTCAATAAAGGCCAAAGTCGAATGTGCTACAGGTCGCAATATTTATTTGACTTTGATAAAACTTGCTTATAAGGATTCTTCTAACTTGTATATGTTTCCTATTGGTTTTGGGGTCAGTGAGTCAAACGTTAAGATCATAGTGACCTCTGATAGCATTCCTTGTAACACTCTACAGGTCACAATTTTCACTCAACCGTCAAACTTGCTCAGATGATTTCCTGCAGTATGAAGATGATCCCTATTGTTTTCAGGGTCAGTGTTTTCAAGGTCAAGGTCACAGTAACCTTTGTTAGATTGTCCTTGATAACGCTCTGTAAGATGATTGGTCTTACTGAGTAGATGTTCCCTATCGTTGTTGGGGTCAGTGACCCAAATTTGAAAATCTTTTCAACTCAATATCTTGAGATCTACATCGTTCAGAGTCTTCAAACGTCATAGGCTGATTGTCTAACTGATTAATTGATCCCTACTGTTTTTGGGGGTCAGTGATTCAATGTCACAGTGAACTCTGTCTGCTTTTCCTTGGTAACATTGCAAAATATGTGTCTCATAACTTACTCAGAATAGCCCAGTCAAACATACCAGTAGAGCGATACTGACCCTTTTGGACCTCTTGTTCCATTTCAGGTTTGATATTTGTACAGACATTACTGTGCTACTGTGCCACAACACCAGCAACAGGTATGTACCTATTGCGTTGTCCCATTCGTGTTTATTTGAACTTCCGATTTGGATATGATTTTAATGTTAACGAGCTAAGCCGGTGATCATTTCAAAGTTTCAGGCTAATACTTTCTATAATTAAAAGGCAAGGACCCAATTTTAAAATGCTTTCTGATATTTACAATATTTCTGACTACAGTATTAATTTAGATTTTGACAAAATAAAAAGTTGTAAGGAACATTCCTTTTCTCAATGGTGCATAAATAAAGACAAAGTTTCAGAAATAATGATGTACGTTGTATTGTTCCTTGAAATATTAATAATGTAAAGAAAAAAACTGTTAACATTTGAAATCGAAGTAACCATTGACCTCAGCTATGTTATGTAAACAGTCACATGTGGCTGGGATGTGTATATTAACATTGTGGTTGGCTCTCGTACAAGCATGCGGTCTTATTAGTTATTAGTTTAGTTAAATCAGGTTATTATACCATTTAAATCTGTAATTTATTAAATTTCTCTTTTACAATATCTAAAGTTAAGACTTAATGAAATCTTAACACTGAGGTATTATAACTCGGCATTGGCGATTTAGTAGAGTCCATCTATATTTGGTGAGTAAAATGAAAGGTGAGACAAACTCAAGCTATAAGTCATTGAGAGCCTTTGGTTTCTTTAAAAAAAATGTTAAGATGTTAATTACATTGTATCTGTCTTTCATACGTAGAATGTAAAATGGTCATGTGTTTGACGCAAATCATTTTATAAAACATCACTTTAGGCTAAAAATACCAAACTCAGTTAATGATACTTTCCTTTTAAAATGAGAAACAATTTATGTTAATTATGAACAATGGTAAAATTACTTAATTTTATTTTAAAGTCAATGGTAAACACAAAGAAAAGAGTATATTTCGTATGCACGTATACAACTTTTTCTTTAAATGTGTACATATAGTTATGTCAGCCCGGTATTTAACGATTATCTCACACCCGATTTTGTGATAAAAATGCTTTACATATGCAAGCAGAATGAACAAAAAGGAAAATAATAGAGATCAATATAAAATGACGAAATAAATTGATATTAGTAGAAATATAGCAACAATAAGATTGAAACAATATTCTTTTGAGAGTAAGATAACAAATTTAGAGTAAAACGTTTCGGATTAATAAATCTTTTCACGAGAAACGCCCCTAGCATACATCCTAGTAGTGAATAAATAAATGAATAAATAAATAACACTTTGACGCGTAAGTGGTTTCTTGAGTAATAATAATTTAACTAAGGTAAAATGTGTATACTAGTACTCACTTTACATGAGCCTTGTCCATGACTACTACAGCATTTAAAGCAGAAGAAAGCCTTTCACTCTTAATTTAAAAACCTTTTCTAGGTCAACAGACATCCATTACGAACATGAGACTTTGTGGATAACAGGACACGTTAAGTAAATGAAGTAAATGTCACTGCAAATATACATGCAATTTGATATTAACGTAATGTACTCATAATTATAACTACTGCAATGGAATCGACCAGAACATTTAATCTAACAGTATTAATTCAACATGACTTTTTTTCTATATTTTATAAACTCGTATCTGAGTGCAAATAATAACATACAGTAAACTCACCAAGCATCTATAAATGAGTGGTATTTACATTAATAATAAATAATTCACAGAACAACATAATACGGTTGACGTTTAGTAAATAATTAGTTCCAATTTACGTGATCTTTAGTCAGCAAATTTATACGTTTTCACATGCTGATGCTAAAATAGAACTCTGTATTTTATAATGTTTTTGTGATGGTTTGGTTGTATTTGTCCATCTCGCGTTATTCTACACTTATTTTTGTAGCAAATTAGTGAATCTAGGAGAATACTTAACTTTATAATTTTAAAAGTTTGCTTCGTAAAAAACATTTAGTTGGATCTATATAGAAAAAAATAAGCAACATTTTGTTGGAACAGAAATAAATCAAGTTATGAACTTTTCAAGTTTGGGCACTGTTTCTGTTGTTTCTTCAATGTTTGTTCTTAATCTAATTCAGCTTTTACTTGGAAATTGGAATGTTTTAGCAGGTAACACAATAAAGAGACGAATGGACGACTATTTAGAGTATTGTCCGTTTACAAGCACATGCAACACAAGTGCACCAAAATGGAATGAGAGCATAAACGGAACTACATTGGATTGGATGTCGACACCTTGTTGTAAGGATTGTGAGTGTCATAATGAATGTGGTCTGAACTGCTGTCCCGACAAATCTGTTTACTTTGAGAGCAAAGAGGAAATTTATGACGCCAAGGAGATAAACCGATGTGTGGATGCGCAGTATAGACCTTTTGATGAACAAATAAAGAACGGACAATCATTTGAAATGGTATCTAAATGCCCGTATCAGTACAGTGATATTGAAATCGCAACAAAATGCACACGTGAATATCACAATCTACAATTCGATGTTCCATTGAGGAATATACTTCCGGCTTATGATAACCATACAGATTCAATTTACAAAAATATATTCTGTGCTGAATGCAACAACGTTGAATTAAAAAGGCTGGAATTTACAGGTCTAAACTTTAGCTGTCTGACCAAAATGCGAAAAATAACTTATATTCGTGACTTGGCAACAGCTGCCGAAACCAAGCAGGAGGACGACTGCAATATTTTGTTTGAGCCTCTGCATACATTTTCCCAGCCGGATCACTGGAATTCAAAGGAATGTGATAGGACATTTATAAGTGGTTGTAATGTTACTGGTTTATGGAGAACGTATGATAGATATTTGGAAGAGGCTTGTTTGTCCTATAAATCAGTTTATAAACATTTTAGGAATGTACACTGCTTTTTATGTAACGGCTTTAATGCCAGCGAAATAACAAAGTTGTGTCTTGATTACCCTACACTTTCTAATCCCAGATCAGATGATTTTGATTTCATTACCGTTCTTGACTGGAGTAAAGACACAAAATCCGGAGAAATGAAAGATGAAGATATACAGTGTTTGCAGAATGATATATTTAATAAGTCTAAGGTATGTTCATTATTGTTTTTGTGTGAAACAATGACTTTTTTCACAGGTATTACACCGGTGTAAGATTCCTACATACCCTGAGTATTTGCTATTTTGTCTTCTTTGTGTCTTCCATTCTTCAAGCAAAATATATAAATGTTATTTATAATATTTTCTGAAGACTTCGGAAACCGAAAACCAAATGCAGCTTTGCGTATCTGACTTGTTAGTATTTATCTATGCCAACATTTGAATAGCCGTGCGTTCGAATAGATATAGGCAAGCGGCAATATCCACTTCCAGTACACAGCGGTTATTTCATAATATTTTATTGCATACCTTTTCAATAATAAAAAATGACGTAATAACGCCTCATTAAATATTCTGTTGTTAAACAGAAACAAATGAAAAACATGTAAACCTGAAGAAAAATGGTTTAAGTATTGCATGTATCCTTCACAATGTTAACAACAGAGCAAGTCATAAAGAAATTAATCAAAATCTCTATTACTAACGTGAAATACTTCAAATAATCTGGAAAGCTTATGTTAAGAAACAAAGCCTTTAAATATGTATCTGTATTTCGACCGGACAGGCAAGATCGGACGTTAAGATTGATTATATCAGGGTGTGAACGTTTCATTGATGCAGCCTTCGTTGATTAAAAAGTAATGTCAGTGCTACCTTAGTTTATACGAATTTATTTTAATTCAATTACGACGAAAGCTCGGCAGCTTATTGAATCGCTCTCGAACACTTATTCCAGATGTCATCTCATTCGCAAATGAGAGGCAGCGAGTAATGTACGTACAAGTACTGCTTTATATGCCACCTGTTTAGATTTGCATTGTGAGGCAATGAAAATGAATTTCTAAGCGTCTTGTGTGGTATCTAGAGCTTGAATCGTTTCAACACTTAGATTAATAAAAACTATGATTGTAATAGATACATAATAAGATGACATTCGTTACTAATTTAAGGAAGACAATAACAAGAAAGGAAATCAACCTAGAATGTCAAATTGTTTGGAAACCATTGGCGTATCTCAAGTTTAGTTTAATGTCAAATATGCTATTTCCTTGTATTGAATGTTCAACTAAGGTTTATTATTTAAAATAATTGACGAACAGGCATTTCACACCATTATTAAGAAATGTTACTTACATGGTTTATATAAATTAACATAACTTACGACTTTCAGGCTGACGACTGGTCTCTGCATTGTCCAGATGGAACGATGTTACAGAATGGAACGTGTTTAATTCCATTGCAAGTCATGCAATCATATGCAATCATGGAAGTTAACCTTGTTCTTGAACCAATGGATGTCTCAGACGAGGAAAGCATATATACATTGAGTCAAATACTTTCCATTGTCATAAATGAAACAGATGAAAAAATAGCTTTGCTTATTTCGCAGAATGTACTTCTGTATACTGTGGCAGGTTTTGTTACTTTCAAGAACGATATGAATTTGTATCAAACTAATGGTACATTTTACATCCAGTCCGTGCAGTACGTTGCAGTGAAAATTCAAATACTCGTAAAAAGGTTTAAGCAAGATTTCTTTCAAACACAACTCGACTTTGCATTAGTCTTTAGCAATATGTCAAGTTTTAGTTATTTCATTGCAAAATTTCACCATTTCAATAGAAACTTTTTAACGGATGAATGGCTACTTCATCCCGACAATTGCACAACTGGACCTGAGCGATCGTCATTTGTGTTATGTGTTAACTCATCATATCACAATAAAAGAGAGTTGCAATTTACTTTTTCTAGCTCTGATACTAGCACGCTTAAAGATGTTCCGTTCATTATTGTGAGTGTCGAACCAGAACCATTTTGCCCAAGAATATCTCTTCTTAAAGAACGTCCCTGTAAACTGTCAGAAATAACTGAAAAGATTTATTCGAAGGCTTTTGTACATACTTTGCTGTCAGAAAATGAAACACATATGTTCTTTTGTTATCAAGATTATTTTAAACACTTGGATAGTCTGAAACTAGAGATTGCCAATGGCACGAAGGAAATGTTACCGCTAGAAACTGGGTTAACGGTTATTTACTTTTTATCAGTTGTTTGTTTGAGCGCTTCCCTTTTATCCCTCGTCTTCACACTAATTGTTTATTGCGTCTTTCCTGTTTTACGCACATTGCCTGGATTGAACAATATGGCGTTAGTGATAAGTTTGATTTGTTTCCAGACAATGACCCTTGTTAACACAGTAACAACTATTAAAATTAGTTGGCTATGTGCATTTGCTGGGATGTTTACTCATTTCAACCTGAACTTATCGTTTGCCTGGATGTTTGTATGCACCTTCCACATGCTTACCGTATTTGTCAAAATAAGAAACCGGTCTGTTGGCAGAAATAATTTTAGAGCATTCGTTTCTTACTTTGCTTTTACAATCGTTGTTGCTACATTGACTGTAAGCATAACGACAACAGTGGCAATGGTTCAGTCTGGAGGCAAGGATATAGGATACGGTGGTGTCACTTGCTACATTAACAATCCGGTAATGATTATATCTGTTGTTGCTGTACCAGTTGCCGTAGTTACCATTCTTAACATTGTTATGTTTGGTATTGTAGTTTTTAAAGTTAAACAGCTTCCGACACTTGCATCTTCAAATCCCCAAGAGCGTAACTATATAGCAATCTTTGTGAAATTATCCACCATTACAGGAATGACATGGATTTTTGGTTTCATTTTTGTGTTCAGTCAGCTTGATGTCTTTGCTTACGTGTTTGTTGTGTTGAATGCTGGACAAGGTGTGTTTATAATGCTGTCATTTGTTTGCAATCGAAGGGTTCTGAACCTTGTTTTTAAAAAACAGAGAATGACGAGGACAGAAACAACGCGGACCACAAGCACCCAACTCTCGATTCTCTAGTTCATACTGTAAATGCAACATTTTATTACTTGAATTGTTTGACGTTATCGCAAATTGTATCATGTTCTCAGCTATATATGTTTTCATTTGTGCATTGAAAACTCCTATTTTATAGTAAGTAAACCAAGTTTGACCACTAATTGTAGATGTAGTTTTCTGAATATTTTATAATTTATAACCTTTACCAATTTCTATATTTTGTAAAGAAAGGAGTTATTAGAGATACCCGCATCTCATAATTATCTATTCATTCGGAATCAGCTCTTCCGTATTTTTTGTGTTTTCTTTGTTGGGCAAGGGAATACATATAATTAAATAATGTTAATAAAGCATCAATTAAAAAAATATGTTAAATCTTAACTGTTTAGAAGTAAAAGCATACACATCGAAAACAGTTTGTATACATGTAGTACAGTTTTTGTGTTTTATGTTAGCTGCACCGTGTGTGTTGTTTAATATCTCTGTAAGAAAAGGACACATAAGTAATTGTTTAAGTGAAGCAGGTAATCGGATTTATTTATTAAAGTATAAACTTTTTTATTCTTCAGAAAAATAGTTTGTTAACGTTCGTATAAGTGACCAATTTAATTCTGTAAAATATAAGATTCCCTGATTGGAGCATAATGTGTGATGTGTATACTGTTGTTGTTGTTGTCAGTAGTTTTTTGTTTATGATGTTATTTGAGACATGTAGCTGCAAACGGACGAACACCGGACAACGAGGAAACGCTTTCTTTGAAAGCACTAATATACCTACACCTGGATACCTTAGTATATGACATCCTGAGAGAATGATTCAAATTGACCTCTCATTGGCAAACATAAAATTCCAGACATGGTTACGACTGTAGGGGAAAACCTAGTTTTGTATTAAATATCAGTCTCTTTGCTAGCGTCATATGTATTGTTTACAAAAACACATAGCTTTGCGTGTTTGCCGGGTGTATATCAAGATATGCCAGCTGTCCGAAGGATATGTTTGTACATTGTAAATATTTTAATGTTTATGAAATTTAAAATGGAAAAAGGCATGTGATTAAAAACATTTAAATATGAAGGATAATATATCAATAATGTTAGCTTCCACCTCACTATTCAAATTGTTTTGTTTGCATGACGTCATAAAACTACTCTGATTGATTTTCTTGCATATTATATTGTTTTTGGTCTACACAGTAAAGTTCATTTAATTAGACCACCCTTCGTACCGACATAAAGTGAATCTAACATGTTCATGAGTTGTGGATAAGGAAATCCCACCCGAGGGTTGAGATACGTCCAAAAACGAGGC
>JAUMHA010424782.1:0-10176 GCA_032359765.1 Saxidomus gigantea | reverse complement strand
CATTGAACATGTAGCAACTACACAGACAAAGCTTCACCGGCTATAAAACAGGGACGTTTCTAGTTTTGCTGAGTATAGTACTTAAATTAACAGAATTCATAAATATAATTTTTTTTTACATTGATTTATTGAAATGTTTACACCATCTTTGCTACTAGCTACCAAATAAAGCCAGGGAATGTGAAGAAAAGTGTCTCCATAAAAAAAATTCTGCCCTTTTAGTGCTGTATAATTTTTAATTTCTTGATGAAAGCAAACATCTCATAGTTTCACAACATTTGAATTGCATTGCAATATTTTTTGTCAGCCCTTAGGTCCATGCAGATGTTCGATGAATAAACTTAGATAATGTGCTTCTTAAAAACGTTTTAATTGGTCTTGGGAAAGAGGGCAAACTAATGTTTGTTATTTTGATCTTGACATTTGGTCGTTATTTGTTGCTAAAGAAATGATAATTAAACCTTATTCGTAGGGTTTGCACGAAGAAGACTATACTAGTCCTGACATACAGCAGAAAATGTTTATGCATTCTGTGGGGTTTTTAGCTTTTATTGTATTACATGCATCAAACAGTTAAGTAAATAATGGACATTCACAGGACTTTTATTGTCATGTAATGTATATATTTTCAGCATGGAAAGAAGGTATTATTATGACAAACGAGATGCAAGCAGGAAGTGTCCATTGAAATCCATGTCACTGATAGTAGATTGAATGAATCAAGGTACATTGTAGTTAAAACTCACGTGAAATATTGTGTGAAGTCCACAAATAAAACATTAACACTTTTGATTTGCTAGTAATTCAAGATTCAGAAACATAGGGACTCACACTGTCAGCTTGGCAAACTATTGTGAAGAGAAAACAAGAACTTACTTTAAAAAAGATGGTGACAGGTCGCTGCAACTTTACATATATGAAAATATGGGTAGCTAGATCTCGTTATAAAATTCCTTTATGCAGTAAGGGAAGGGTGAGAAAAATATTAATCATCACCAGGACATGAGCCCCATGGGCTAATGCTCTCCTGAGCTAATCGACTGCTTACACATTTTTTTCCTCAGTTATGTTTAAGTTTGTGCGATGACATGTGCATCAGGATAACAAAGCTGAGCCTTGTTTTTCTTAACAAATTTATGTTACTCAAAATAGTGGCCATATTCACTGATCGAGATGGTTTAATTAACCTACACTCATATAATTACCTTTAGTTTGAGGGTAACCATAAATGGTTGCATACAGTATCTAAACTATTATGTCTGCATCAATAAACAAGTGATACGAACATTATGTACAATAAATCAATAGTTTAGACAGAGGATTGTATACATGTTTTCTTCCATTTGACGTCATAGGTTCTTATATAACCTGTATGTTAATGACAATAATTACAACAGGGACCAAACTGATTTTCAAAATATCATTTTTTTTGCAGGTGCATCTCTCCTTTCTCTACGTTGGCCACACTCATGAAGATATTGATGAAGCTTTCAGCAAAGTGTCACAGCTTATGAAAGGTTTAGATGTTGAGACTGTGCCAGAACTCATAAATATTCTACCGCAGCCAGACGAAATAGGTCAGATTTATGATGTTGAGGCATGGATGGAACCCTATTTAGCCGATGTGTTCAAAATATCTTTTCCATTACACTATAAATTTGAAAAACACCTGGAGTCAGTGAAAATGTTTAATTTAAAGGCCCAATTATTTAGACAGGGTATCTGTAGAAGAGAATATTTTGGCTAGTAAACCAAAGGGTACACCAACAATAATTAAACTGGACTACAGTAAAATAGATTTTGAAAAAAAACCTTAAACAGATCTAAAAGTTATAAACATTATTTAAAAATCATCATGTTGTTGAGTTTTGGGAGAAATTTTATTCAAGTGTAAAAGATGATTGTAGGAAAATACCAAAAACAAATTGGATATTGGACAAATTGCCACAACAAATTGATGAACAAACATACAGAAAACACAGATATTCCTGACCACATACAAACTTCATTGTCAATGAGACAAGAGTCCAACAAGTTTTAATTCTACAATATTCTTTTGGTTGAAGGTATTACTTTGAGTGGCATATTGTTTCACGTGATATTTTTGTTAAGAAATTATTGTTTTATACATTGTAATAGGATTAAGGCGTGAAGATTACTAGGATAAAACAATCAGATTACTTCTAGGGCATCTAGGTCGGATAAGTTAGGGTTTGTTGGCCCTTTAATGCATTACAGAAATAAAGTCGTACAAATAGAATAAAATCAAACTCAGTCTTGTTAAGTAAGGATACCTATTGTTTGAAGGTCATCTCATACTGATAAACTATCAAAGTTAGTAAATATAGCTCATTAGAAATTATAATAAATTTTATACTTCCCACCTTTCATAGAAAATTATTTTTTCAAATTTATTTTAATTAGGTGATAGTGAAAAGAAAGAAGCAGCAAGTAAAGACAAGACAGTCTGAAAAAAGAGTAACAAACAAGGCAGTACAAATACACCAAAGCAAAAGAAACACAAGGGTGATTACATTAATTTGGTTTTAAATTGGACGTCTTATTTCAGAAACAAAACTGAGGACAATGAGAGATTTTCTGAACAAATATGTTGTGATCTCATTATTGAACCGTCATTGATGCGTGTAAAGTATTTGGAAAGGCTAGGTTTTCAACATATTATGTCCGTCCAGAGCTCTTCAGATTAGTAACTAAATAAGGCTATGCTTGGTGTATAGTTTTTGTTAAGAAAAACTGTATTAAGTTGAATTCTTTCTGCCTAATATATCAAAGACCCTAGTCAATCATGAGATGCTGACCTGGAGATGTTAAAGAAGTGCTGTGTGTTAGATTATGATAATATGAAACAAATCCAGTTCAAGTTTTGTCATATTGAAACTACTGTGGACCAAGGTTAACATTTCAAAAAAGTATCGGTATGATACAGATTCTCCACACATGTTGCTTCATTAAAAGTTAACAATGATGTTGAGTAATAAAATAAACCGAAACATACTGTTTGTGGTTGTTTTAAAACAATATTTTCAAAAATTGCAGGTCAACAGCGACATCGATTGGTTCATCTTTTCAAATGTGTGGTTATTTCATTGACATATGAAGTGAAACACCATATATGGCTGTTGATTTTTATATCTTTCCTAGAAATGATTGTGTCTGTCTTTTCTTTCTTGTTTGTTATGGAGCTCCTGACTTACTTGAACAACATACAAATAGTTATAAAATATTTAGAGTCCCTATTTCAGTCTCTTTTAGTTGTTCATGCATGTCACCAATTGGCCAATGTGAATTCCATGTTTTCAATGACTGGTTGCAGTATGCTTCCTATCTTAGTAGACATATTCTAAGGGATATTTTGTGTAATAATTTTGTGTTTCATAGCGGCAAAATCTTTCTTTAGCAAGATAATTTTTTTTTCATGTCAAGTTAATATTGCACCAAAAATGTCTTCAAACAGTGTTGCTACGGTGGGTGATACAGAGCGATCTTTGCCCTCTTGTTAAAATAGTAAGCCTGACCTAACACTTGAAAATCTTCTTGAAACTTGTCTTGTGATTTTCAGTATGACATTTCAAAATGTTTATCATTGCAATGCTTTAATCAATGTATTTTTGTTTAGCACATTAATTGTGCTTGTTTGAATTGTGAGGCTGACCTAACACTTGATAATCTTGTCTTACTTTCCCATTCAGAACTGACTTGTGATTTTCATTGTGAAAATGTAGAGACATATCATTTATCAATCAGGCCAAACCAGTGTTGAATTTAATACATTTAACATTTGTTAAATCAAAGATGTTTTTTAAATGTACAATTTTATATTGTGTAAGGCCAACCAGACAACCTATGGATTTTAACTGAATTATCTAATAGATACTCTTTGATTCTGAATGTCTTGTATGAAAGGTGTATTACATGTTAGGCCGGCCAAACACTAGTCTTGGTCTCTTTATGTTTTATGTGAAATATTTATCATTTGTTAGGCTGGCCAAAGACTAGTCTTGGTCTCGTTATGTTTTTTGTGAAATATTTATCATTTGTTAGGCTGGCCAAACACTAGTCTTGGTCTCTGATTCTTTTAAGTGAATTATTTATCATTTGTTAGGCTGGCCAAACACTAGAGTTGGTCTCTTTATGTTTTGTGTGAAATATTAATCATTTGTTAGGCTGGCCAAACGCTGTTTTACATTTGTTGTTCATGTGAAAATTTAGACATTTAACATTTGTTAGGCTGGCCAAACACTAGTATTGGTCTCTGAATGTTTTAAGTAAATTATTTATCATTATGTTAGTCCGGCCAAACACTAGCCTGGGTCTCTGACTCTGTTCTGTGTAAAACATTAATTAGTTGTTAGGCCAGCCAAACGCTAAACTTGGTCTATGAATGGTTTGAGTAAAATATATATTATTTGTTAGGCCGGCCAAACACTAGTCTGAGTCTCTGCCAGTTTTGCGTAAAATATTTATCATTTGTTAGGCCGGCAAAACGCTGTTTACCACTGCTGTTCATGTACTTTTAAATTTTAAAGTTGTTAGGCTGATCAATGTGAAAATTTAGAGATTTATCATTAGTTAGACTGGCCAAACAAGTGTCGAGTTCAATAATTTAAACATTTGTTAACTCCAAAATGTTTTCAGAAATGTACAGTTTTATATTATGTTAGGCCAGCCAAACCTCGGATGAATTTGAACTGATATATTCAGTACATTTACTAACCCTTTGTTTTGGAATATTTTGAGTTAAAGATTTATCATTTGTTAGGCTGGCTAAACACTGTCTTTCCACTGCTGTTCATGTACTTCTTTGAATTTTAAAGTTGTTAGGCTGACCAAACTGATCAAACTGTTTGCAATTACTTGTAATAATGTTTTGCCAGCCTAACGGTGACAATTCCGTATTGTTTATTTTAGCGGTTGAAAAATAAAGTTTGAAAAATAGACATGAATTTGTTGATGTTATTTTTTAAACATTGAAAATAAGGCTTGCTTTCTAATGGGTTGTTCTTAGAAAAATGGGTCCTTAAAAGGGATTTGTGTACATTCCCTTGTGAAAATATTTTGTGTTAAAGTTTGATTGTGGATACAATCTGTTAATTGTTACAGGAATTAATTACGACCCATTTTCGACTTTAATATAAGCGAACTTGTGGTTTCCGATCAAAATCTTTTGAAACATTACATGGATTTAATTAAGATTTTACACATATGTTTAGGAAACATAAAATACAGATAAAGCACAATTTAGGTTACAATACAATAGATGTTAGAGATTTTTAATGCTAATTTGTGGTTTCCGATCGTTATTTCATATACGGTTTGATGAAATTCAATCATGTTTGCAACGAATGTACATTTGTACATAAATATATTGATAAAATACAGCTCAAGTTCATTTTTATAACAAATGTACATTTTACAAAATCCTTTTACAAGCAAAGCACATAGCAGGGACATCCTGGACCCGGCGGCGAACAAGATTCAATCGCAGTACTACAGCTCCCGTCAAGATTAGAAACATTTCATATTCATTTAAAAAGAAACCAGAAAACACGTACATGGAACATGTATAGTAGCCTTTCTTGACTTAAATCACAAACCAAAGTAAACTGTTACCATTGCATATTAACTCATACTTAATAAAAGCGATACAGATTTGCTGTGTTACACTACTATATGCAGAAGTAGATCTACATTCATGTGGGGATACATGTACGCCATACATCATTCAAAGAGAAACTTGCTGCAAAAGAATTATCTACAAAGATGCTTACCTGTCATGCTGCGGAGACATATCATCCTTTCACTCAATATTGCTGCGACGGAGTTCTTCGCTCGGGCATGTATACGCGTTGTTGCGGAAAGAAGACTTTTAATCATAGTACTCATGTATGCTGCGATGGAGTTGTTCTGCAAGACATAGGTATAGTCATGCGATGTTGCGGAAATAAAATAAGGCATATAATCGTTTTACTGAAACATATTGCGACGGAGAAATGTATAAGGGAATATTGGGAGATCCTTTCTAGAAAAGAGGGATACGATCTTAACACGCATACTTGTTGCGAAGGTGTTTTGCATAAGGGATCTCGGCTTTATTGCTGTGGAAGAAACACATACGATGATGTCTCGTACAAGTGTTGTGATGATATCCTTAATGTCAATATAAAGGGGGAATACAACATACAAATATAATTTAGAAACTTGTTGCTTTAACAGTGTGCACCCTGGAGCACATCAGAAATGTTGTTCGACTGTACCCTATGACAGCACTAAGCATGTATGTTGTGACGGAGTCCTTAACGATAAAAAGCAAAGAACAAAATGTTGCGGAAATAAGACTAGTTGATAAATATTATAACTGCATCGAGTAACATGAATAAGTCGCAAGCAGTATGCAAATCAAGTAGTTTTAAAAAGTTATCATCATATTAAGTGATGCTTCGTCGGATCCATATTTTATAAGTGTTTTATTATATGTCATTAAGTTCTGCTACACACTTATTAAACATGTAGTATATCAGAATAAGTTTGTAGTTTTGGTTGAATATTCACGTGTATCGATACTCAGAGTGTACAGTTCGTGTACAGAAATCTGTATTTTAACACAATTTATATATTTCTACAAAATAGAAAATGTTTGATGTACGCCGTACTGACGCGCACGAATTAACTAGTTTAGTAAGCTTCTGTAGCAAATAATTAGCTGTGTGTTTTAAATCAAAACAAAAAGTGTACAATCAAATATCGTGTTAAAACACCGCATAAGTATTTCTCTTGTGTCGTTTGTATTATTGCTAAACAACGCACTTGTCCAATAATATAATAATATACTATTTAAATTGTTAATTAAACAACTACCTTTGAATCAGATATGACAGAACTATCTTTAATCAAGAGCCACATCTGTTTACTTTGGGTTTTTTTAACGACGGGAAACAGACTAACACGAAGTTTTGTTGCAGAAATATATAATCATATTGTTTCTCTTCTGTGCTGGCACAGGAAAAAAAGATATCGTTTTTTACATTTTTAAAATTACTTGGAAGAATTGAGACATATAAGAATTCTCCTCACTGACCTAAACAGCGGAGCACGAATTGATCCCGAGATCTTAACGTGCTAACATCCAGAGTATCCTTGGAATATTTGAGCTGAAAAACAATTACCACCTGGAAAGAGACCGTACATTTTCACTCCACTCACCTTGATCAGTTGGGGCTTTGGTTATCTAAAATGTAATTTTTTGGGAAATGTAATTGATTTGCTATACTTGGCCACTCTCAACACGATCAACAATTACGCAGCCACTGATCACCCGTTTTTCCTAAGAAATATTTCGTCTATGTGTACAATTGTTAACAGGCTAATGTATGTCACCAGAATTGATTATAAATCACGCCGGTGATGAAGTTACAGACGGACAGTTGTGATCTAGCTGATGGTTGCCAAATAGAAAGTAAGGATCTTGGTTGTTCGTTATTAGGTAATACTGTACTGTGAGACGTCATAAAGTCACAATCACAAAGTCAAAAACGTCAAACAAATAGACGAATTCGGCATGTCAATCGAATATTTTAACTTGCTTTTCTATGTCGCGTGTGACGACATTTACATCAGTTATGTAATATTACTTTCAATCTTAAAGCTGCTCGTTCGTAGGGTGAAAAGATCTCAATATCAATTTTACTAAATTATACTAAATCAACAACATATGTAAAAATCTAGTTAACAATTTGCAAAAATCAATTGAAAATGCTGATAGGTTGGTTTAACGGCACCGCTTCGCCATATGGTTAATTTGGGATTTTCAAAAGCGTCAGCAACGCTTTAAATTTGGTAGCGTATATTAGCAAAGATACAGCTATATGTTCCCGGACAATTTACATAAACCTTCTTATTTGACTATTCGTTCATATGGCAACATTAACATACTCTAGAACTATACAGATCTCAATCATTGATCTACAGATTGCGGTGAACACTTCAGGACACTAACCTAATTATTTTTGAAGTGTTCAGCACAATCATAAGGTGATTGTTATTGAGTTATGTATGCCAGCAATACACGAAAATCCTTCAAATGGAAAACAGATATGGAGCTGACTCACAAAAAAACAATGATCTCGTACTGTTACTATAAATTTAAAGTGATATGTTTGAACACGGATTCTGCACGTCGTCTTGATAAAATGAACATTGACCCGGTTTCATGAAAATTGTTCAAGGTGTTTAGGAGATATGAAACGTTATTACACTAATGTGACATTAAACGTGTTTATTTGTATATTTCGTTTTTCGCTTAAGATATATCACATATTAAAAATGGCTTAGCAAACGTCATACTGTATCTTTCTCCGGCATGTAAACTATAATGAAGACACATTCAAGCAGAGTTAGGCAGTATACATCTGACATTTCATCACAATATACAAAGCCGCCGTACAGCGTACATTATAGTGATATCTGTTTTTTTAGGTAAGCCTTTGATATTTCTATGGTAACTGTATCTACTATGATAGGCATTATATTGAATGTGCTCTTAATATTTATTAGTATTTCTATTTTTAATCCAAAATGAACTCAGTTACATCAATGATTATCAAAATTTATATTTAAATTTAAAACTCCAAATACTGTAGGCATTCAATTCAATATAATTCTGAGAATTCCGAAATTAACCCGAATAACATCACTGTTTATTAAAATTCAATTATTTCCTGAAATAAGTATGAAAAATACATGTAATGTAAGTTGTATCGAAAGTACGTTATCGGTAATATTAATTTGTACTTGGAATATAAGGTAAGAAGTGAAGCGCGATATCTGTTATGTTTACCTACGATGCACGAGTTACATATATAAAATTATTTTCATTTTGCAAAAAGGTGACCCTTAAAACGATCATCAGTTTAATTCAATAAAATGTAATCAAAATGACACCCTTACAACATACTAGAGATAACACAAGAAGTTAAGTACGTCAACAAATGCGCTTTGTCACAATATATGTTTTCTCTCATTATCCTAACCTCAATAACAAGAAGATTAACATTTGTGACATACTTATTTGAAATCCGGTAAAAAAAATGTAAGTTGTTCAGAGGTTACAAAGTGGACACAAAATCAAATCAAATGACATTTGATCCCGAAGTGTGATCTTGACATTGAACCAAGCTGTCTGGGATAATACTATGTCATGGCATGATTCAAATATTTGAGCCAAGTTTCATAAAAATCAGTCAAAGTGCTATGGAGATACAACATATTATTTGTGACCTTGACCTTAGGCTTGCACAGTAAGAACAATTGTTGTACACGTCATTCTGATAATCTAAACAATTGACCTCAGTTTAATGTTTATCTCACGGTAATTAGATATACCGTTTCATGACCTTTAACTACTAAATGTTACATTGACCATGATCATCTCCATGAGATAACTTTTTTGCCAAACTTTAAAATAAATTAATCAAGGAGTTTAGAAAATATAGTGTCATGACCTTTAACCTCTAAGTTGGACATTGACTTCGGTCTAGCAGGATTGGAAGACGAGTTCTGCACCTTGTCGTGATACGATGAAATTTCATGAAAGTCTGCAAAGGATATGAAGCATGAGTAAAGGATATGCTTTTATGAAGCAATAATAAGATTAGCATTTACACGCCATACTATTTATGCAGTTCTTGGTGTAATTATTTGATTCATTGAAAGCCATTTTGTCGCGTCTTTGATGCTTTGCATCAATACTTTCTTGTTTATGTACTTATTCGCATAAGGTTACGCAACAATTATAAACAGTTTATCGAACGACAAGATGAACCGTTGACAGGTGCTAGCAGAGTCCATTACATGGGCGTGGAAAATCGATATACGTGTACATCTTTCTATTAGTTCCAGAACGTACAGTACTGTTGTATCAGGTTTATATATTCCCCAGGTATGTTTTTGATATTTAAGTATTTACTTATCTTTAAAACCAAAAATATATTATGCTTTGTATTGAACGTATTACAAAATATAAAATTGCTATTTTAATCCGAAATGATCCTAATAACGTATCGAAGCCATATGCCTATTGACACGCTTTACAAAAGTATTACGAATGTTTTTTAGGAAAATAACATTCAATTTGGATATACAGTCGACTCTCGTTATCTC
>JAUMHA010424771.1:0-10176 GCA_032359765.1 Saxidomus gigantea | reverse complement strand
CAAAGATTGCACAAAGATGTTCCAGATCTAGTGTCAAGCTGTAATTTCTTCCAAGTTATCAATGTCACTACAGAAAAATGATGATACAAAACTATCCTTACAAAATTGAGTGTAAATTAAATAACTTCAGCAAAAACCCAACAAACGCTTCAAGTTTAGACAACCTAGATTGATGATAGTAAAACAGATTATGCATTTATATTAAATGAACAGAGATTTGATAGATTTCGCAAGTTAAACATTATTTCATCTCGGGGACCCTCAGACGGTGAATAATTCCACGAGTTCCATTTATTTCCCATGAAGAAAAATATGCATAAGTGGCAGCTGCCATAAAAAGAGTCTTGCATCGTGGCTGATAATTGTGTTAAGAAAGATAAAACATGCAGCGATATTTTATTTTGACAGGGCTGCCTCCAGGATCTTCGCAAGCGCTGTCAAAATTCCTCCATAATTACGAGGCTGGCGAGGCAATCATCCGAGTGGTACGTATAATAAGGATTAATCTTTTGTTTGGCGGGAATTCAAGTTACAGAACAGAACATGGTCATTTCTGTGGTGATCATTTGAATGAAATTAAAACCCGTAAATCATAATTGGACATTTAGTTTGTACATAAGTGGAGCATATTCGGTAAGGAGCACGGATCAGTACAAAAGTTTCTAAATTTTTTCAATGTGATAAAACTGCTCTACAGAACTGTCAGTTTTCATTTATTTGGAAGCCGTCTGCCATTGGACTTACTAATGCAGAAATAATTTGATGTAACTAAAGCAGAAACATGCACTTCATTCAGAAATGGTTGCCTCTATTTTCTCAGATACAAAGTCAAATCAAATTTTGGTCTTGTTTGTTTGAAAAGCTGTCTGCCTTCTTTATGTCAGTTTTGCTAAATAGTAATATTTACCGACTTACACACTACTTTACTGACTTACACCCTACCAATCCATATTGAGTCCTATGTGATGAAAACAGAATCACTTATCTCTGGATGATAGAAATGCAAAGTTAATATTATACTAAGTATGTAGCCTATTTAGAAGTTGCAAATATACAAAGTATTTTTGTTTAATATAAAAACAATGTCAACTTTATGCTGTCATAAATTAGAAAGTCATTTTTCTTTTTTATCATCTTTGAGTATGGACTAAAATAAGATATGTAACCTTCACACTTACAGATGAGGGACATTCTAAGTAAGATGGCTGCCAAGGATTCCAACATGGATGTCAAGGTCAATGTAAAACTGTGGAGGGTAGCAGGATGCCATGAGTTCCTTGCTTCACTGAGTAAGTACCTATTTTAAAAGATTAGTATTATAATTTTATGTAAGTATGTTAGCAAATCCTGCAAAATTCAGATGTTTCTAATTTTAATAAAACTGACCAGTCATATCTAAACATACTCTTGCAGGATGTCATAGTCTTCATTGATCTGATCATGGGCTGTACATGTCTGGTCATAGTCTAAACTGGTATAATCATGGTCCACACTGGTCTGTACATAATATTTACCAATCTGGTATGACCATGATTACATGTACAATACCTGAATTTACGATGGTTTACACAGATCTGGTCATGGTCTAAACATGTCTACTCATGGTCTAGACCTGTCTGATCATGGTCAATACTTGTCAGATTATGGTCTATACTGTTTTTTGTCTACTCTGGTCTAAAAGACAGAACAATCTAGTTCCAACAGGGCAAGAAATAAGGGATTTAGTTGTTTTACTATGAAGGAAACATGATGGACATCTAATCATGTTTGTATGATGTTTCAGGTATGGACCTAGTAGAGGTGGGAAATGATGAGGTTACATTACGTCTTGGTAAACAGGCCAACAAGCGTCAGCTCCAGTTTGCTCTACAGTCTCTTGTGGCAGTGTTTGGTAAGTTAGTGTTTGTAATGGCAGTGGAGCAAGGGAGAGAACTCAAGTTGTCTAATTTTTCTTACACAAAGTGATTATGAAACATAATATAGTGTTTTTCAATTTTAGTTCATTTGAAATAACATGAAAGAATTTTTGCACGAGTTTTACTCATTGTCAATCAAAATTAGTGTATGAGAAATCATATTAATTTCTATTACACTACTTTGTTCAATATCAAGTACTTCTAATCACTACACGGTTCACTGGCTGAGGGTCAATAATCTGGTTTTAGTCCTTTCCTAGGAACAATGGTTGAGTGAAATACCTTCTGTACATAACTGAAATACAGTTGAAATGAGTGATCAAGCTCAAGGATGAAAAAATGATTAAGAAGTTACTTACATGATTTTTTACCTTTACAGACACCCAGGAAGCTCCGTGTTCCCTGAACCTGGATAGTTCCAGCAGTCTGGAGAGCTTGTCCTCTTCTCACAGCGGCTCAACATCCACTTCCAATTTCTCCAAGGGCAGTACTCCTCCAATCTCACCCAGAGGCAAGAAGAAGTCCCTGTTTAATCCAGCAGAAATGGAGAAAATGAGAATTAGAAATACTCGCATGAGTCAGGTATGCAGAATATATCTTTTATCTACATTACATGTATATCTGCATGGCAAAATGCATCTCAGTTGACAATATTAACCTTAGAGTTCTGGTGGGATGCATTCAAAATCTTAGAACAAACAGGGAAGCAGATTTGATTTAAGCAAACCTGTCATATATTAAACGGCTGAATGCTTTTAATTGCCTCCTCACGCATGGATGTCCATTTATAAGTACAGTGTGAACAAGCATTTTAGTGACACGGCACTTCAGAGGAATTTCATGCACATAGTGTTTATAGGCAGCGTATAAACGCCATATTGGAATACCACCACCACCACCAAAATGTTATAAAATTTGATTTATGCAGGTATTTAATTGACATTCTGGCATCTTATCCTGCTTTAAGCATTTCTTTCCTTCCTTGAAATCATGATGAGTTTACCTACTTTTGTTGTATAATTATGATGTATATTGTTATCTTCTCAGTGTTTGAGGGGCCCACATTAATACAAATTTGGAAAAGATTTGTTGTGTGAGTTTTCATAGAAATTGCCAGTACAAAAAATATTTTTTATAAAACATTTCTTTTTATTTTCAGGGTGGTCTGGCAGGCAGAAAAATTGGACAAGGTAGACCATCTCGGGCAGGTGTCACAGATCCAGCTACCTACCTCCAGTACCAAAACCAGATCAAATCCATGTACCGCTCAGAAAGCCTCAGTCCCCAGTACGGCAATGAAGTGTCTGTGGTTGCATTCAGCGACAGTGACACCACAGCAAGTCCAACATTAGGAAGCAGTTCAGCCAGTGAAAAGTTCATGGACATGAAAAATGCTGAGTCATACAATCTAAGTTACGACGGAAGAAGTGATAAGAGTGGTTTCAGCGATAACAGTGATAAGAAAAACTATAGCCTTGAAGTGAAAAGTATGCAGTCATCACTAAATGGTGATGAGGGTGATGATACATCGGCAGATAACGAGACTGTGATTATACATGACGACAGTGATAGGTCGTTCAAACGAAATGGTGAAAATAGAAACTCTGATATATCAGACAACAGTAGTACCAGTCAAGGTATTCAGGCGGACAAAGACTTCAGTAAACATGGATCTGATATGTCGGATGTTAGTATGACAAGTGAAGGACGGTTGACACCTAAAAATAGACAAGATTTGGAAAATTACCTTCAGGCTACTGATGAATCTGGTATAGTGTCGGAAGCGACATCGTCAAATCATAGTGAAAGTTCTCAGCAAAGTGAACACACAAATTACAGATTTGATCCATCTGAAATTGCACAGAAAATTATGTGTGATGTTTCTGAACATAAAAGTGCACTTGATTCTATGCAGAAGCTAAGCATAATGCAGTCACAGACTGAAACTCATATTTTACGCAGTGAATATCAGATAGAAAATCCATCAGTTAGTTCACCATCTTCTAATGCAAACATCAGTGACACAGTCCATGACAATATCTCATCAGAAAAGAACACTGTACAATCAAAAATTGCAGCATTTTCAGGAAACAATGCCAGTCATTCAGCTTTCACTAGTCCAGCCCAAATAAACCGACTGCCACCACCGGTTGCTTCAAAACCAACATTCCAATCAAATGCATCAGGATTCCGTAATCTGTCGACAAATGTTTCGAATCTAGCCGCTACTCCTGCCAAAACATCATCAGAGTCTTTATCTGCAAATGCTAAACAAGCACCAACAATGCCAGCATCAGTTACTGAGAAACACAGTGTATCAGTTCCATTGAACCCAGTGTCTTCAAGTGTATTCACAACAACTGCTATAATGGTAGGCAAACAGGAAAGCTTCTCATCAGGCGCAAGTGCCAGCACAACTATGTCATTCAGTTCATTCCGACCAGCTGGAAAACCCATTCCGGCTGAAGGTGTTTCAAATATTTTACAACATCGCCCCGACAGCACAACCAGCACAAGTAGTTACTGTTCAACACCGTCTTCAATGCAGTCTGTTATATACAGACCATATGGAGATAAGCGTACACCAGATTCACCGTGTGTTGTTTCATATGATTCATCTAGTGACCAGACATCTGGGTCAGGGTCAGCAAGCACTATTACACCAACAGTGAGTATGACAGACACCACAGAAACTAATCAAAACGATGTTATTTCCAGTTTGAAACGTGACTCTTCTCCTGCGTTGAGTTCCTGCTCATCAACTTCAGGTAGAAGTGGGAAGCAGAAGAAAAAAGTTAGTTTTTCTGATTCTGAACCCTCGGACACTCCATCTCCACTAGATTCAAGTGCCAGCTCTAACCAGCTGTCATATTTTGATCTGGCAAAGTCGAGTTTCGGAAATATCCCACCAAATCCAGGAAATATGCAACCATCATTACATACACAGAATACCACCCACAACTCATCTAATAGTTCATTGGACAGTGCAGGTAAACTAGGTGGAAATTCAAGACCACCACCTCCCAGTTATCAGTATGCTATTAGAAACTCGCAACTTTTGCAAAATAAATCTGCTCCCGGCAAGTCAGGACTGTTACAGCACCAGTCATCTCGACAGAGCAACTCTTCAAATTCTTCACTGAACAATTCACTTGATGAAATTAATCGTCTACCTGCAAATCAGATGTCACCTGTTAGAAATTCAGCAAATGTGTCCTCATTTCAACAGCAGAACCAGTCTCAGTCGGATTCTTCATACATGTTAAACCAGTCTGTGCCAGCTGGTTCTTCATTTGCACAGAATTTTGGACAGTATCCAAATCCAAATCAAAGCTACCCACCACAAAACTTACCAAACAGAGGTCAAAGAAACCCAGGTCTTTCACCAGTGAGAAACCCTGGTCATTCACCAGTAAGAAACCACCCTCAGTCTCCTGTTAAAAGTCAAGGACATTCTCCAGTAAGACAGAATCCTGCGACATCTCAGCATGTACCTGCAGAACCAACACCAGCCATACCTCCAAGGGGAATAGCTCCTGTAAGTAGACCAAATTACATCAAAATGCCCGGCGAAACGGTATCACAAGGGCATCAAATGCAAGATCCAAGACTGCAGATGTCATCTGCTCCAGTTTTACAAGGCCAAGGTCAAATGCAGCGAGGACAGATGTCTCCAAAGCACCAATACCCTGGGTCAAGGTCACAAATGGCGACAATCAGTGAACAGATCCCCAATGACAACCATATGAGACCAAACTCACTGCAAATTAATAATCCAGCACATTCTCCAACCAAGACAGCATTACTAAGGCAACCATTGTCTTCACCAGAAGCAGCCATTTCACCTCAAGAGTATTTTCCTCCTGCTTCAGACCAGTTTCGAGGATCAAGTTACCATGACAACCAGCAGGGTCAAACACAGATGCCAAGTACTTTCAGTCAAATGAACTATCAACGAAGCCAGTCTATGGACTTTTTAAGTAGAAATACTCAAAATGATCAAAATATGTCACTGTCTCAGAGTTATGAAATGAAAGATTTTCCATCCAAATTTTCAAGTTCTCAGTCATTGAACCATAGTTCTCCCACTCATGCAAGAGGTGGACTCCATATTCCATCAGCCAATCAAATCAGAGATTCTTTGAATAACAGAAATGCTTCAACCAATCAGATGCATACTGGTCATGGAACAACCAATAGAATTGGAGAAAGAAGAAACCCTCCAGTTCCACCAGCAAGAATTGACAGTTGGGAGAATATGGACAAGCATGTTAATAGCGTACAATCAGACCACAGAATCCAGACTAACTATCAAACAAATCAGCATATGAACAGTTCATTTCAACATTTTTATGGCAAAAATGGCCCTGTTGGACAAAATCTCAGTGGGCCAAATATGCAAAATAGTCAGAACAAGTTGGTTGGACAAAATGGATATTTACCGAATAGAGAACAAACCAATCAGAATCAAATGTATGACAGTCAAACAAAATTGTATCCAATGAATAACACTATACCACAAACTCAACAAAATCATGCAAATGGAAACATACCAAATCTTCAACTTAATCCAACAAATGTTGGTCCATTACGAAGGGTTGGAATAGGATCAGATAAGAAGAGTTTTGCCAAATCTAATGTGATTCAAGCATCTAAATGTTGAGTTTCTTTATTTATAGCATTTATAGTATGTTTCATGAACCATATTGTGACTTGAACAAATGTGTTGTGTACCAGAGAGAATATCCTTCTCTACGTTTTACTGTTTTGTACAATGTCATATTTGTTTACATTTTACCATGAATCTCTGTTTATATTTTGTGTACATTCTTGTGTTGTGTCAATAACCACGTGCATTTAGCGACGATACATATATTGTCATTCTCTGTAAATATTGTAGAAGCAAATGCTTCTATGGAGCATTTACAAACTGTATGAAAAACCAGTAGCTTGGTCTTTACGGTGATTGTTCATTATACAGCTCATTTGCTTTTGACTTTATTTTGTTAGTTCATACATATTTAAATAGATATATAACATTATTTCACCACGAAACCTTGGTTTGAGCTATTTTGTTCACATACAGTCACTTGAACAACTGACATACAAAGCGTATGATCTAAAAGTCACTTTTTTCCCCCCGAGTTCAAATACCTTTTACGTTGTTGTATTAGGTACTGAAAATTGAGATTTTGTTATACACTGAGCACAAGTTTAAGTTTGTTGTTTTTTATTTAATATCGAGTTTGCAGCATAATTGATACTAAATTGATAAATTTGTTAAAAGAAAACCGTTTATGAATCTGAACATAATTGAATTGATTCCGTTAATGGAACAAAGATAGATTATTGCTACAGGTGAAAATGAAGAATTACTGTATATTGCCTCCCCTTTTCCACAGCGGTAATAGTAGGATTACATACTAACGATAATGTTTCACTTTTAGTTGTAGTAAAAATTAAGAAGATATGTTTTCATAGTTAAGATTAAATGGTATGGAACAATCTATTGAATCTGTTTATTGTAAATATTTAACATTTTAGATATTGTGATACATTATAAATGTTGTTACTTAATAATGTTGAAATGTAAATAACAATATTATTTATACATATATACATACATATATATAGATCTATGTGCTGTATGGAACATCGATTCTCTATGATGTTTTATTAATATAACCAATTATTTATATGTTTTCCTTTCAATTTTTTGGGAGGGGAAATAAAACTAACATTGAAATTATTGGTGTGTCTATTTTCCTTTCACCAGTCCTCCATTTATTTGCATGCTCAATGTGAACTATCCTGGTCACTTTTTGTATGTCATACATCTGTCTGTCCGACAATCCCTCATTTGCCTTAAACAACATTTTAACCACTTGGCGAATTTGAACTGAACTTCACAGAAATGTATACTTTTTTACAAATGTCTTCAAAGAATTCCTTTCAATGCCGAACTCTGGGTTCCATGACAATGAAAAAGAAAATCTATAAGAAATCTCCATGTCGAAGCCCAGAGCTAAGGTACAATGTGTATTTGGTGTATGGAATGGTCAGTATGTTACCCCTCCCCCCTTGGCAAAGGTAGAGCGATAAACTTTGGAGTTGTCCGTATGGAGTCATTTAAGACATAGTTCCGAGTATTTTATTTAGGAGAAGACGTGTCTGTCCACTTGACCTTGTACGCTCTTCATCTCCAAAAGCCCTTGTTGGATTTTCATCAAACTTGCAAGGAAACATTATTTTGAAGTGTAGTGTATATTACAAATTTTGGTCATTGTCAAAGGTCAAGGTGAAAGGGGCATAAAACTTGAAAACAATTGTTCGCTCTTCATTTCCAAAACCCTTGTTTGATTTTTATAGTTAAATCAAACTATCGGTATGAAGTATATTTGTGCATATTAGGGTCACATTGTCAAATATAAAGGTCACGGAGGACTGACACTTTCAATTCTTGTCCGTTCTTCATCTCCTAATCCCTTATTTTGATTTTCTTCAAACTTTTAGGCAAGCATCAATGTGAAGTCTAGTTATGCATAGAACAATTTGGGGTCATATCGTCAAAGGTCAATGTCACAGTGGCCTAAAAATTGAAAATCTTGATCGCCTTAATCTCCTAAACTTTCATCAAACTTGATTTAAAGCAGTAGTATGAAGTGTAATTGTGCATATTATAATATGGGGTCAATATCAAAGGGACCTGAAAGTTGAAAATTTCGTCCGCTCTTCATCTGGAAGTTGGATTTTCATCAGACGTTTAGGGAACCATCAGTATAAAGTCTACATGGTCATGGTCATTGGGAAATTCCTATTGATTTTTGGGTCAAACGTCAATTTCGTAATGACTTTTAATGAAAAATAGTTTCCAATTAATAATTGAAGAACTTTTGATCATAACATGAACCGAAATACTAATACATGTAGACAAATAGGCACGTGGTCATAAGATGTAACTTGGTATAATTACTGTTGTAGAGCCGAAATTTGGAACATACATGTATCTGCCCCTCATTAACTCTATTTTAGATTTTAAAATCGTGACATTGAAATGTTTTATGGGTGACACTCTACAAGAATGTTCAAATTGTCGCGAAAATCATGGACATCAGAGGCGGCGGCCATAGGATAGTTTCCCCTATATGGCTATATGAGAGAAAAACGTCGGGTATCTTTGAAAACATTGGTCACATTATCAAATCATTTTTCGGTAATGTTGTTTTCATGGCACCCTATCAAGCGTGTTGAAGAGATACTGATTGGTCAAAAAGATAGACAGTGAAGGCTGTTGCCGACTTTACTATAGAGCCATGTAAGAACTTGAAAGTCTTCTGAAACAATTGGACAGAATTTGAAAAGTTTTTGTACTGAGGAACGGTCCTTATGTGAACACAGGATATACCTTTGTCCACATTTAGGATTGGGAAATTCCCATGAGCATGTACTGAACACTTCTCCGAGATATTCTGCCAGACTTTCATACCGTGTTAGTTGTCTCTCAACATAGGACCTTGCGTAGGGTTTGAAGATGTCAAGAAGTTGCATTGGAATTCAAATGAGCGATACAGGATCGCTATTGCCTTCGTGGAACAAACTACAAATTACCTGTATAGAGTCATAACCAAGAATGTCAAGGCAGGGTTTTAATGTATGACTTTCAAAACGAGTAACCAGCAATATGTAAATCGACGTTATACTCGGTGAGCAAGTTTCAGAACTCTTGTCTCTTGAATAGTGTCTACCTAAGTATGTTACTTTCTGTCTCTGGTTCCTGTTTTTAAAAATTTGCCTCAAATTTTTATGAGCACGCTGTAAGTTTAAATTCATAACCCATTAGAAATGTCAAAACGTTTACGACACCATAACTTATTTATCCTGGTCTTGCATTCATTTATATTTTCTTACCTGCATAGTGCAGATTCTCGGGTAAATCCGAGCTATGAAAAGGTAAGTTGTCGTGTTTTATCTTCTTTAGATATCATACAATATTTTGTAGTAACAATTACAAGTAGAAATATTATTAAATGAAGACGAAAGACGTCGGTCTGGGTTTCGGGCAAACTTCAGTTGATGTCAATGATAGTTACATATGACCAGTTGATCTAATTTTGAGGAATCCCCCCACCCCGCTACCATTCTACTTGCTTCAGGATACGAATGCACGAATGCCACATAAATATGCAGAAAGTCACCAACTGATCAATGCTGAAAAAGATAACTTTATTTCAACATTTGTTTTCATTTAAAATACAAATTG
>JAUMHA010424749.1:0-10176 GCA_032359765.1 Saxidomus gigantea | reverse complement strand
GTAATTCTAATTCCTTAAACGGTTTCGAAACGGTACAGCATAGATTTACAAAGGGTATCAACTGACAGAGAGACTGAAGTACGCGTGCAATGCAAATCAATGCATCAATTCAAACTGATGTTGTTGTTTTTTTTTTCAGACGAAACACGTGATTGAAAAAGCTTCAGATATGTATTATGCAGAGACAAACGATTAATTACTTGTTAAAAGTACACTTTTAATTGGGAATTTTATATACAAGTCATACTGCAGTATACAGAGTTAACACTATCATTTACTCGCAAAAAGGTCGACATTACAACGGCCGTGTTTCATCTTGATGATAATCTGATATGAATCAGGAAGTTTAGGTCGTTTTACAAAATCATTTGTTCCCTTTGAAATGCAACACAAACAAGTTCCACAGATCCGCTTCGCTAAGGTACTTGCAGTGCAGTGATTATCAACAAAGGAATAGTTTAAAAACAAAACTTTGTGATATGTAGTTGAAATACTATAATTCCTCTCTATTGCCCCGATTTATACCGGAGAAAGGTCAGTGCAGTTATTTCTGCTTTGATAAATTAAATATTATTACTCCCGCTAAAGCTGTGAGTAAATCTATTGTTTTTTAATTTCATTTATATTGTATACCAATAGAGAGAAAACATAACGAATACGTAGGAATAAGGTGTTTAATTGACAGCGAATATCTAGTAACAGAATGAATTTTCCATAAGTTAGTAATGGCTTCATCGTGGTGCTCAAGCATACGTTCGACGCTGCAGATGTGCAACTGAACCGAGATTAACCAAAAGATTTGTTAACAAATTCATATAAGATTATATTTTGGTTGTATTCCTGATTCTGACAATTAAACTACCTAAGCGTCAAGCTAAAACATATACAAATACGTATTCTACCTATACGTATACACATACAGAAGAACCTGTGCTAGTGAACTACCCCAATAAAGAAACCACCTGTCTGTAACGGACATACAATATGCATCCCATTATGAAATCGTGAACACGAACACAATCAGGGTGGGTGGGTAGGTAAGTTATGTTAACGAAGTGTATCGCTGCCAATTAAAACCTCGAGTGGTGTAAAAATACCTGTCTTCCCTTATATAGAGAACAGTGGTCAATACTGCACGGAAAACATGAATCATTAAAACCCGTGAAAAATACTACTGGGCTAAACTTCTACTGTACTAAATACTCGGCAAAACTGCCAGATAAATTCAAAACGAGAATTATATCATTTTGAAACAAACTTAGAGTTGAAAGCAAATTGAATGGAAAAAATGTCTTATTCCGAGGGAAAATCAAACTACTAGTAAATAATTTCAAAAAGGAAAACAATACAAAATAGGGTGTTGTTGACTATTGCTGTAGAGTGAATGTTAACAAGAAATAAAGCTGTTTTTCCTTGCAAAGACTTGTTAAGAAGATAAATATAAAATGAATTAGAAAACCTTGATGTATTTGCGATGTAGCTTTAACACATCAAATTAACACACGTCCATTAACTGTAACTACAGTAATATACATGAAAAGCATTTGTGTTAAAGACATGTTACACAGACTAAACATTGGAATGTCAATTTGCGTGTGCAAATTTGTAAACAGGAAAATAATTTGAAGATAAAAAATAACTTTAAAAGTTTTCAACAAAAGTTTAAAATATCTTTCATTCCAATCAGTGAAAATAGAACAAAATTATTTTCCGTAAACAACATCATAAACTAAAGGATATACATATATTTGTTTTCGTAAACACTGAAAAAGAATTCAATATTTTCGAATAAATGCATTACACTCAACAGGTTTAGAAACGCAAAAGTGGCAAAATATTTATTTTAACAATGTTATTGTGTTTCAAATTTATTCAAATTTCATACACCACAAAAGCAATATAAAATTGAATTATTGTAAAAGTTTCAATAATTCATCGCAAAAAATGACTTAAATAGAAATAAAAACAATAGAGTCATTCAAATAAAAATGTTCAACAGGTGAAATATTTGCGTTTCTAAACCTGTTAAGTGTATAATAAACATAATGAATATACGTCGTTGGGTTGCCAAAGTATAAAAACAACAGCATTCAAAATGCTAGATATTATTTTTTATAAGAATTTAAAGACAGGGAGACAATGAAAAGAAAAAAACTTAATCTTATCCTGAACAGTTCTGCTTTTAAACATTCATACCAAAAAGTGTATTCAAAGACCAGAAACGCCTAATTGTAGGTATCGGGATGGAAAGTGCAAACGCTTCATTAACTGAAAATATTCATGTGCTTAAATCTTTCAAATCCATATGTTATTACTCGTGTAGAATAAAACTTTTGATAACTATACTCACTATTACATTTTGAACAATAAATGTGGCCTATTGTTTGAAAGAGACAAATATTTTAACAATCATGGCTATGTCCTACATACATGCATACATTTCTCAGCAATCACTGACTGACAATAAAAGAACGAAGCTTGGTTGAGCATATCGCCGGCATGTTGTGCTTGAAGTTGTTTTTTTGGTTTCAATTACTTGAAACTTATTACATATCACTCGAAAAGAAGCTACAACATCAGCGTTTAGGACCAATATGCAGTGCTCTTGTTCCTTTACCGGGCTGAAGCGGCCAGCAAAAGGGTCGAACATGTGTGTCAAGGCAGCATATGGGATTATTTATTATCTTTAGTGATAGTTGTTGTTGACATGTTACATGTATAAGCTAAAGTCAGTTTTTAAAGATGCGGTTTAACAAGAATCTAAGAAAACCTCTATGGAATGTGTTGATAAAAATCTTATAATTAAACCGATTGAGATATATCTCATTAATACAGTTAATTCGATTGCAAAAATGCTATTCATATCAAGATTGAACATAAATAATCTTATATTTTTCCAATTTAAAGGCTATTGAAGCAATGCTAGAAAACATTCTTTAGTATTTACATACATCCATTAAAGGTAAAGGAAAACGTTGCAGGACGATGACATTTCATAGTACTGACTACTGAAAGGTATGTACATTTTCATGTAAAATTCGTAAACAGGAAATGTATGAAGTTTTAGATGTTTACTTACATGATTTTAACAAACACTTTTTTTTTTATCTCCTATACTTATCACCAAAATACCATGCTTTTTCAACATTTTCTTCCGCCAACAAGGTCATGAATTGACTCGTTTAAGATTTGAAATCGTTGTTAAAAGTTTCAGACCAATAATAATATTTAAATTGTACTTAGCCCTGTTTAACTTTTCTTTCATTTTTTAAACTTTTCTCATTCGGATTTAAATAATTGACGTCGCATCATGTCGGTCCAAATCATTCTATCTCGGCGTTCCATAGTTTCATGCTACTGATAACATAGTGATAATAATAACAGATTTCTTTACATGTTAAAAATAATCAACATTATATAGTTTTTTTGTATGCGCGTAATTCTGGGGGAAGTGTTCCAAATTTAGAAGTTGTATTTCGTTCTCCAAGTAGTTTTAATTGCTTGGCTTAACAATAGAAATCTTATCATTTAGCGTTACAGCTTTATCAGACGTATTGGGCATCAATTTATTAACATGTTTACACACTTGACGAGAAAATAGCGGAATCAAAAAAAAGTAACTGTTTTGATAAAAGGTGATTTAAAATGAGGAATTATGGCAATATATCGGTTCGCAGTCAACCCCACGAGGAATGTAACTTATTTGTTAACACTTGCATCCAATTTCATTTACATTTTACTATCTATTGAATACACTAAGCATGGGCGTCATAAAGATTTTAAAATGCATGTAACGATGTCTCATAATTGTGTTATGTATCATAATAGGCAGACGAAACGAATAAGTGTTTTATACGATCCTTTAAGAAGGAAAATAAATACCCTGACAAATCAGAACTAAATTTGTTATGTTACAATGCGTTGTAGTCTATACCTAGATAAGACACAAGCCTTAGTAAAATATCACTTTGTTTGAGGCGTTTAGACCGTCTCTTCCACACAGTAGCTTACAGTTGTCAAACTTAAATTGAAAATGGAGTTTAAAATTCTTTTGTTTTCGCTGATCATAGGTAAAACTTCAGGACATAGTTTGCAAAATGATGAAGGATTTTATATCCCGGTCTTTAAAACTCCAAATGGATTTGATAAGGACTGTGTCACTAAAGAGTACTTTATTAAAACCATGATGCACTTGGTTGGTAATATTACTACTGCCCTCGGTCAACATGAAAACTTTAAAGATATCGTCGACACTATGATTGACAATATCACCACAACACTCAACGAACATGATCATGACATTCAAAAAAGACCTCGAGACTGCGAGGATATTAAAAATGGAGGACAACAGAACACCGGTGTCTACACAATATATCCTGATCCAGGAAATGAGGGAATATCAGTGAGGTGTGATATGGATACAACAACGGGCGGATGGACTGTGATACAGCAAAGAGTATCAGACACTGATTTCTATAAGAACTGGATCATGTATGAAAATGGATTCGGTGATCTCAATAACAACTTCTGGCTTGGAAACCGTTACATCCACATGATTTCTAGCCAGGACGCCTATCAACTACGCGTAGACCTCACCAGTTCGAATGATGAAACAGCCTATGCCCAGTATACTTCATTTCTTGTCGGAGATGCAGCATCAGAGTACAAGCTTTCAGTGAGTGGTTTTAGTGGAACTGCTGGCGATGGTCTTAATGATTTTGCGAATGGGATGAAATTTACAACATACGACAATGACAACGATAAACATGGCGGTGGTATTAACTGTGCGATTAAGTACCATGGCGCTTGGTGGTACAAGGCTTGTCATGAATCAAATCTGAATGGAGATTACGACAACACGAGTTTCGCTATTGGACCTGTTTGGTATCCTTGGAAGGGACACAAAGATCCAATGAAAACTACAGAAATGAAAATTAAGAGAATTTGAATTTCTATTCCAATGGCAATGCCAAGTTCTTATTTTCTTAATGCTAAAATAGTATAACTGTATGTAAAATATGAAACAAATCTATGTACAATTCAAGAAGAACATATATCGAGAAATGTCTTGTTTCTGCACAGAACTCCAATTAAGATACCTTTGATAATATTTCATTATCCACGCTAAAATTGAAACAAACTGTTACATGATGGTTTAACTGCACTACAGCGCGACCGTCTTATTTTTCTAATCATACTGGTTTAAACTGCTTATTTAGGCCGAATCAAAATTATTTCCATTAACTGATTATTTATAGTGTTTGAGTTATTTCAAAATACACCTAGTTGTAGGGTATGCCTCTCTGTTTATTTGCTCTGAAGTTTAAAAAAATACCTTCACCGATGTACTTTATTTCAAGAAGCTATTACGAAGGACAATTTGATACGCGCATTTGAAAAATAAGGCATCCCTGCAGATCAAAGACTTAGTCCGAAATGTGATGATATTTTAATCGATTTTTTCTTTTATTTTCAAAATAAAGGGTAAATATTCAACGATATGACAAAAATGATTTTAAAACTATCTTGCGCCTGTCAATATTGTTTTATTTCTTGATGTGTAACTACTCGTCTGATTAACATTAAGGTGAAATCCACTGCTGGTACCGAAAAAAAGTTATATTGAAAACAAACATAACATACAAACGTAGCAAATGCCCAAAGGCTATCAAATGGTAGCATTATTACTACCTAAACTTTTATATTTTTATGAGATTCACCCACTAAAAATCATTTTTCTTTCCGACACACGAAAACAATGTTATTTGTTGCGTAATGTTATTCATATTTTGTGATGTAACGGCTACAAATAATCACAATGTCTGCAACTTTATATAAATGTCACCGATAAACTTTTATATACATTGCAATTTTGCTTATCGACGACTGATTAGTTTGCTTTAGCGGTGCCACAACACATTTGAAACAAATTGAAATCTGATTTTTAAGGTTAATAACAGACTATTCGTTAAGATAAAAGGCAGATGTTTTACAACGACATAAACATATTCAAATATGCGCAATACAAATTGCCGGTACCTGCAGCGGATTTCACCTTTAAATACACACTATACTTACATGTACTTTATCGATATACTCAACTGTCTTTCATAATTAAATGTGAAAAGCGGTAGATGATGAGTTGGTCGGTTTTCATGGATTAGAACAATATTTTAAAAGACGTTATCTTTTTATCACGTTATCTACATGTATGATATGTTCGTTTTCTTTTTATATTTTCCTAGCAATATGTGTGTAACGTTTAATGTAAACGGTTTTTGAGAATTATATTTAGTCTTGTTTAAATTTTCTTAAGGTTCAAAGTAATGACGTCGCATCATCTCGGTACAAACCATTCTATCTCGGTGTTTTCCAGAATAATCTAAAGCAACGTTTTGATTACTCCTATCTATGATATCAAATGATTTTATGCTATTGATAACATAGTAATACTGTTCACAGATTTTTGCAGGTGTTAAAGAATATGTAATTTCCGAAAGTTTTTTTTTCTACGCTAGTAATTATGGAAGAGGTATTATCAATCAGGAAGTTGTTTGTTTTTATATTAAACGTGGTTTTACTTGCTTCCATGAACACTTGTATGATTCTTAGTATATATTTTTTAAGACGTTATCTTTACCTACTTAGCCTCATCACATTGATCATGATATTTAGTCCTCACCTCAAGTGTTATTTTATATGATACATATTCACTTCGTCAGAGACTCATGTTTTTATAAAAATAAGGACCTGGTCTGAATGAGTAAACACAACGGACAAGAATCAACATTACGGTATTCATACAAGCAAAGATATGTCCGGTGTACTCACTAACGACCAGCAACGATCTGGGCCATTATCCGATCATGATTCACCTAGAGCAGCTTGTGTATCCGACCAGCCTAATCTGGTTCAGAACGTTAATATCAATTGTGATCATTCGTTCATCACATACAGTAAAGGGGGTAGCTCTATTATTCAGTAGTATGTATAAAGCTTTTGATAACTTATTAACATTAAATTCTATTAAACCATCTAAATACACAATGTACTTACAACATAAATAAATGTTCTTGAAATGACTGACTTTGTTACTTTTTATAACTCATTTTATTAATATAAGTACAAATGAAACAAGGAGCGGACCGAGCAGACACAACTTACGTATTGTATTATCTCTTTTCATTTTAAAGCTATAGTAATTACATTATATGGTTTATTTTGAATTTCATTTTTGAGTTACTAAAATAGATGTTTCTTAAGAAAAAATATTATAATTCAAACCAACTCGTGTTGCCTCGAAAGCGTCATATAAGCGTTAATCACCAGCTGCCCTCATTTCTGAGTCTGAAATATAAAACAATCGGACGTCTTGCGTAGAAATTACTTTTAAACGGTTTAGGTCTCATCCGAAGAACCGACAGAATGGTTACCATTTTCCTACCATTACCCGTCCATACCCTTTATTTAGTGTCATTTTATCCTAATAATGTTTTATTTCACTTTCAAACTATGTAGTCTGTATCAAGTACGATACTGCATGAATCTCTACAAAAAGCTGCAATGTGATGATAAGTTTTTTAACCTTCAAAAGGAGTAGAGAAAAAAAAGAAACGTAAGAAATCAAAATGTTGATTTCACATAAAGCTCTATTATATGGTGTCTGATTTCTGCCATGTCGCGTTTACGGGTGAGTCGGGAAGAAAGTGGCGAATCTTGTTGATGTAGTGTGTACTGTTCACTTTAATAAATCTATTTGCATTATGATTTCCAGTCTTTCAAGACTTCCTTTTCTTTGACGATCTGTCTCAAAACATTACGCGAAAACAGGAAGTATTTTGGAAGAAGGTCATGGAAACGTGATTAAAACATGTAAACAACACTTATCCTGCTATGCATTAAATAATACTTCCGAATCAGGCATAGAAATCTATAATGTAGTTTACAATCAACTGCGATGGTTCCTGTCTACCACCGAAAAGCAAACAATCAGAAATCTTGCATAAAAAAGGCTTTTAAAGGGGGATTATTTATTAATAGGGACTTCATTTGGGGAAGAACATCCGGTGATTTATGGTATTTATGTGTAATGGTCCATGTCGTTCTTTTCTAAATTATAATTGGTATAACTCTCATATATCACACATTCTTCAAATTACCTTTGTTCGTGACTTAACTTAGAAAAAAATATATGGATACATTGAATTGAGGAAGTAAAGAACAAGATATTTATCATAGTTTAAAGGTGCACTCCCTATATCTACCAGATTATTTTCTCCAAACATAATATGTTCAATGAATGTTAAATGATAAATACATACAATTTAAAGGAACAACATATCGAAAATGCCTCATTTTAGCGCAAATAATCAACATTAAGACTTTCTGTAATCAATCGCTATCCACGCATTTATTGTACAACAACAACTTTACATCGATTATTGAATGTGTTACAGAACTGCAAGATATCTAAAAACGCTGTTTGACTGCAATGTATAGCTTAAACTGTTTGGTTGAGTAAAATTACTTGCAAGTATTCTAAAAAAAGATTTATTTCTTCATTTATTATTTATTTTATTTGACATCAGTTTTAGGGAGTGCCTCGTTTAACTCAACAAACTTTAACGTGTACATTCCTTATTTGATTACGACAACATGTGTTGCAACACTTAAAGTTATTTGATTTAATGTTATTCTTCCCTGTTGACTTCCTCGTTTTAACAGTATTTGATGAAAATGTACAGAAAATATTGACATTTGTAATGGATTAATGAAATAATAGTGATAATTTTTTCGTGTGTAGAAATGATTCTTCTGGATATAAGTTTTTGTTTGTATCTCTTCTCTACTGTATGTTCATTAAGTAGTGCTATACTATCACGGAAACTTCAAAATTCAACAGAGAGCCCTAGGTTGCATTTTCACCGAAACTCGCATATCGCCATTATACGTAAGTAGTGTCAAATTGTATCTTAATGGTTGTTTATGGTTTTGTGAAAGCTTTGGAACATCTTCAGGTAGACTTATTTCATAAAGTATTGTTATGTTGTAATTTCTCTAGAGAAGTAAATTTCTCTTTTAAATACTTAAATGCAAATTAATATTTATTTATAAATCTCTTATATTTTAGAACCTTTTTATTGTATGATGCATATCGATGAAAAACCCGTTACATCCTATTTCAACATGATTTCCCTTATTCGGCTGAATCGTCTAAAACTGAACTTAAAATGTATCTATTTTACAGTAAAATTACTATCCATCATACACGTAACTCACACAATACCACTCTTTCAGATTCGTCAAATACTGAACATATGTCGGCGGTAAAGAACTACAAGTTTGCAAAAGGAATGGTTTCTGTAGACTGCCTTAGATGTCTGTGTTTGGTACAAAAAGATTCCATTTCGTTTTAAAGAGGATTTTGTCCATGGTATATATCCAAGCTACCATAGCACAAAACCCTCTTATTCGGTTCGCTTGGATATATACCATGGTATAAAACCCTCTCATTCAGTTTCTTGGATATATACTATGATATAAAACCCTCTCATTCAGTTTGCTTGGATAAAACCCTCTTACTGAGTTAGCTTAGTATATATCATTTTTAGCGTTACTAAACTTTCGTGATTAAATAGCTGACATACTTTTTCGCGTAGAATGAATATTTTAAGTATAAATCTATATCAAATTGATCTTTCGCGAAAGTTTATAATTTGCGAAGTTGACAAAACTAAAAAATCGTGACATTTTAATCATCGAAATACATGTATTACGTGATTTACAGTATCTGTTATTGTTTCTCTATTGTTAACAGAAACAGTCTGACTGCAAGCCTATTGGATGCGTGATGATAGTCGGCCATCTTTATTGTGGGTACTTCCGGCTTACACATGCAAAATGGGTTGACTGTGGGCGACTCGGCTCAGGTAATTGTGTAAAATTATAATTTCAAGTTGTAGGCTGAACATTTAATGAGAATCTATGTTGTTGACTTGTTTTACTTACAGTTCAGTTTTTCGAAAATTCATTAAGTGTCTTATCCTAAACTGTATTACTTATAGTTTCTTTCGGTACTTGATTAAAACCGGAAGTTATTTGTCTAAATTCTTAAACATGTTTCTGTCTCCTTTGCTCTGTTCAGTTATTTTCAAATTTCGAAATAATGTCTTCATA
>JAUMHA010424748.1:0-10567 GCA_032359765.1 Saxidomus gigantea | reverse complement strand
GACAAGTCTTTATCAACCATTTTTCATGAGATCCTAGGTTTCCGAAACTTTCACGCTTGGCTTAGAAACTGGATTTTTTACAAGAGTTGGGATCGGATGCATTTGATCTAAGACGTACTTATATTATGTGTTTTACGATATAAAATTAAAATCCTTGGTTCTCTTTTAAAATATGATGTCAAATTTCGTGTGCAAAATTTAGTTCTTTTCAATATTACACACCTGGTACATTCTTTATAAAAATGCGCCTTTTTACAATTTCTTTATAAAACTTTATAAAATTATAAATACCTTTTAAACTGTAGCTCTTTTATTTTTATGGGTAGGATACTATGATAAAAATTAAAGGGCACAAGCTAGGTCTAAAACGAAAAGTTTTAACGGGACCAAGTGTATATATTATAAAATCTAAAGTTAAATATTCGATCTGCATATTTAATTTTTGTAGTAGGTCTAACATCTTCTGGGCTTTGGTGTAAATAACCGGGCAAATTTAGCAAAAAGTTGCTCATATTATAAGAGATTAAAAAAAAACTTACTTCTTTTTCCAGATCATTACATTTAGTCAATTTTACAGAATCTGTGAGATCCGTTCCAATCTCGTCAATATTAGACATATCCCAACACACAAAAACAAGTCCTGGAGCGTCCGATAGGTCCCAAGGGTCTCTTAAATTAGAAACGTGTTTATATATGTTCTGAAACTAAAACAATTATCTAATATTATACAAGATGAGAATAAGGGAAAAGAGGGTCATGATATAACATGTTGCTCACAAATGCAACTGTAGCTCTTGGACTCATTCAAAGCTATTAGCTTGCCAAAATCTGACTTTTGATAAAATATCAAACTGGTATTTGTCGGTTTAGGTGGGGAATAAAATAATTTTGAAAACGCCTTTGTCATATGAAGACCAACCCAAAAAGGGTCTGACTAATTGTTATAATTTGAAGAGTACAATGGGGATATTAAGAGGCACTAGTCCCTAGCCTCATATATTTCAATATCACGTTATGCTTCCTATTCAAATTATCACCAGCCTATGAAATATCAAAGTCTGAGTATTCTAATCAAAACGAAAAGTTTGAAAATTCATTAAAATCATACAAGAAGACAGATATGCCTTCTTCATCCACCTGTGGTGGTCCTTTTTGGTGAACGCACAACTCTTGATCCGTCGCTAACAATATTTACTTTACTCCTTGAAAATGTGACCAAAGCTTTAAGAGATTTTATGTACCTAAATGAAAATACAATGGGTTGTTTCTTCTTCAAATTGGTTCTGTTGATAATTAAACTGTTAGTTTATTTGATAATGCTTGCAAGCGGTCACAAATAATACCTCTAGAATTAAAAGTCTGACCAATTGCTTCTTATTAAATTGTTTCTATATAGATCTTTAGACTACAACAAACGCCCTCTGGTGGTCTTGTTCTTTTACATCTCTTTAACAAAATTAGTAGAAGGATAACTTGTATGAAATTATTTTTTAAACTCTCATGTCGGTGACATGAGTGAGAGCAAATCTTTACCTCTTGGGCATTATTTAAATATGCTTGGAAAGGAAAGCTAGGAAATGCAATATAGCGGCAAAATCACCTTTTAGTATTATGATTGTAAACAAAATGTGAACAGTTTATCTTTTTTAAGTCTACATACCTCATGTGACCTCTGGCCACTTAGAATTGTACAAACAGTAATTAAAGAATTAGAAACTTTGATAATCTGAAACCGCCGGCATGATTTCGTAATAATTATATGAAATGTTGTGGTGTTTTATGAATATCTACTAAAAGGGTCCAGGATATGCAAATTGGTCTTAATAGCGAGTAGCTCATTTCCGTGTTATATATGAGTTGATATAAACGGTTTGAAAGCTCTTAAAACTAAGAAAACTCTTTAAACTGCTCTAGAAACTGCAATTACAATTATCTGCTTAGTCGATGATATATAATATATAAGTCGCTGTACAACAATAGCATCATTGACATCCAAAACCATAGCTTACTGTTCCTGAGTCGTAAATCTCAACTCATCCTCCGGTTTTAGAAGTTTCAAAGGAACAGTTATTTCATCGGCATTTTGTTCCTCAATATTACGGATACCTGTCCAAACCAACTCGTCACTTATATAGTCCCACTGTCCCACTGCAAAGATGACGATGTATTGATTACGAAAATGCAATAAGTTCCTTTCGTCTTCGATGTCAAACGAATGAGCAAAGTAATTTTATGTACTAATTTGTTCTGCATATTATGCAGTCATTTATTAAGCTGTCATTTATTCACTTTCAAAAATTAAGAAGTATCTGTTATATGTAATCATGCTGGGAGACGGAACATGCAGGCTTTTTCTGCCTTTAAACACAGTCTAGACAGCCAAGACAGCATTTTGAGCTATTTTACAAACTAAAACAAAAATTGTAATAAATGTGTAATCTAAATATTAAAACATGCCACAATCATTACGGACTGATCCCTGCATGGGTTAATTTTGTTTTCAGCAATTGGTTTTGTTTGTACGGTTTTGAAATAAGTTTCTATTAAGACTTTTTAGAAAAAAAACAGGTCCCGATTTTGAAAGGATTCGTTTTCAATAAATTCTCCCGAGAATCCGCACGTTACTTTATGTTCCAAAATAAATTAATTCTGATAACGACTTTCAGAGAACACGAATATATAGATTATGAAATCTAGCAAGGACCATAACTCATGTATTCCACAATTTATTTCAATGGCCTTTCTATGCAGCATTTATTGTCGTTGACAAACATCTCTACAACGTAAATACAAAACATACAGCCATGTATGTGCTACAACTCGAATAAAGCATAGATACTAAATATTGGACAGTCTGAATTCTCCAAAGCTCTTCCGTATTAATATTGAAAAAAACGGAAACATCACAGAAAGTGTTCCCTTTACAATGTTTACTTCAACAGAATAAGAATCTATATAACTTTTGACACTTATAAACCTGTAGAGTGAGTACGGACAGAAGAAAGGGCTAGCTTACAACAAAAAATCTCAAACCATCGCATCTGGCCGGGTAAAACAGAAGAAATTAAAAACTAAGTTTATCTCCAAATTAAACCGTAGTATTCAAGTACAGAGAAAAATAGCGTCAGCAATCCACATAAATGTCGTCGCTCTGCATTATGAATTAAAGAAGAGAAAAACATCAAAGCAACATAAGATCTTTTTTAAGTGTCATCTCTTAAAAACAAAAACATTCGATATGCAGAATATGGAACAAAAACTTTCAACATTTATCTCTTTCAACTTGTACGCGATTTCAAGTCATTAATATATTGCATCCATACCAACGCCTGTTGTACTGGACGATGACCCAATCAGCGCCATGCCGAGATCATTAGAGTCTACGTCGTCGCAAAGTTTAGACATCAGTTTGTTTACGATAAACACAGAGGTGGTTGAATCGCTGGTAGTTTCTTCCGAAACGGCCGGATGTGCAAATTCGTCGACCTCTTCTGACCATTCGCTTGATTTTGATGGACGGTCGTTGACTGGGATCACCTGTTGTATATAACAAGCTAATTTAGGGAAATTTATACCCCCGCTGAAAGGAAAACTACTGTCTAATTATTGTAGTACTGACTACTACTAATTATTTTCGGACAGAAAAACTGCCTACACAAAGAAAAAAATTGCTATTAGAGAGAAATTAAGGCCCATTCCATCTATGTTATAGATAAGTGGATCGCAGCGGCAGTTGGCATGCATCATTCACCTATACATACTTGTATTTCTGCTAAATCTGACAAATTATATGGTATTGCTCCGGATAGATAAACGGATAAGAACGGTAACTCAGCTGTTAATAAATCGATTGTGACGGTATTTGGTGTGGATTATTTGTCTAACCATTTATACATTCACACTCAGTTTCAATGAAATCTTATCAACCAGTACCAAGATATGGCCCCGGAAGGAAACATTTCTTTATAAAGTAACAAAAGGACTCAGTCGTTAATACAAATGTAGGTAGATTGTAACGGTATTTGGGGTGCAACATTCTCCTACCCAAATACACATTAATGCATTGTTCCAATTCAATTTTACAAACCAGTACCAAGATATTACTCTGGAAAGAAAAGGGCAACGGACACAAAGACGGACCGACATCAAAACAATTTCCTCCCGCTTTGTATTGGATTAAAACATGGAAATCATATAGATTAATGATTTTATCAATATACGACAAAACACTTAACAAGCACAGTTCAGAAAAAAACATAAAACTGACCTTATCACAATATTTGAACATGAATAGAAGTAGGTTTTTACATACTACAATACAGAAACACAAATTGTCTAATTCTAAATGTACATTAGTATAAGCACATACCATAATAGGAACAAACACTCTATTTCCTTGTGAAGAGTCACTCAGTTTTGGAGTTATGGAAAGATTAAATGATCCGCTGTAGTCTTTTTCTACACAGATATCAAGTTCGTGAAAACTGAATTTGATGTCAAGTTCACGCAGAGCCTCATCTTCAATTAAACAAGGTCAACAAGATCATGACTATAATAGTAAGTATTCAAAGTGACGATCCAATTTTTTAAATTCAAAATGCACAAAACAAGACCAAGATATAAGGAAAAAATATCTCATTGGCTACTTTTTTCTGACTAACAATTAGAGAAAAGCTCAAAATGAAACAATAATCAGACCTTCATGGAAAATCAGCAAGCACATGCATTTTGAAATAAAAGTTTGAGAGAAATAAATAATGTTCATCAGTTAAGAATAATGAATTCAAGATAACCTATTAAACTAACCATTGTGAGCAAGCAAGGTAATTTTAGATTTAAGTTTTATAAATAATTTTCATCAGTTAAAAACAATTGATTCAAGATAACCTTATAAACAAACCATTGTGAAAACTTTCAAATAATAAATGAATTTCTTTTCTTCAATCTTTTACTGATGGATCTGATGCATTTACTCTGAATACGTACACATCTCATTCACACTGGAAAAACAGCCTGCACACGAAAATGCTACAGGTTAACTAGCAGAGAATTTCTTTTGACTTTTATAAATCAATAGTTCGTAAAAAACAATTAACTATATTTTCTATCAACGAAGCAGATAATACCGATGAGGTTTGAATAATGTAATAACCGGACAGTTGATCAAAAGAGACTGGAAAACATTTAGTAAAACGCTACGTCTTACCTTTGTAATACAATTTTGCCGCATTCTGCTGATCTACATTCACTATTGCACGTAAATTTCTTATTGCAGTCGATCTCGAAATCAGACAACTTTGCAATATATTCTTTATCATCATTGAAGGGGATGACTGACCAGGTGTGTTCCATACCTCGACCGCTTCTGTCATCTTCTCAGGCCAGTTTTGGAACATTTCAAAAAGAACATCACCTTTAAGAAAGCAAAACATCTTAAAAACAAGTAAAGGGTTTCAAATTAAAAAAGTGATATACTATATGGTACGACATGACGTGAAATAAATATCCGCGTAGGAAATAACGCTTTGAATTTATTTACATTTTGTAATATGTGGTCATTTTAGAATCGAAATAAGATTCTTTGAAGCGTTGTTATCGTCTAACAAACAACTCTTAGTCGTTCTGATGTGGATCAGAACTATAAGAATTATACGGATATTTATCTTAATTGACAGAAAACGATAGTTTTGTTATTTCATGTAAAACGTTATATTTTGTGGTTCAATTCTAGATTCATGTTATAGTTTTATATAGCTACCTTCTGCTTTGAGAGTGAGTAGATTGTCAGGCAGACTGATGCATTCATTGCTATCCTCCTCTGTCATTATTGATACCTCTTCATTTATATCTATATTAGCCGGTGCACAAAGCTTCCATATTCGCTCTGGTAGAACTATAAAACCGATGAGTAATTGTCCATCGTCTGTAATATAAGTAAAACTTCTAATCTAGAGTAAATAGTTTTGGTAACACCGATTGATAATCCACAAGCAATTCGTGTACTTTTTTTCTTAAAGGGACTTACCCTTCCTCTAGCTTATTATATTCTCGAACATATACTATGTGTTTAACGAACGTCAAATGATAAATTAGTACAATTTCAAAGAAGAACCTATGGCGAAAAATCCCTTACTTTACCACAAGTTATCAATATAGAGGCATTCTGTTATAAATTGCATCCATCCATTAATTGTTCAACAGCAACTCTGCATAGACTATTGAATAGATAACGGTACTGCAGCATATTTTAAGCCGCTGATTTTATCGAAAATTGCCGGAATGCATAGTTGAAACATTAAGGTTAAGTTATAATACTTCCAAAGATTCCATTACTACAAAATATGTTTTGCAGCAAAGATTGTACGTTAAACATGGAAAATGAAGTAAAGGTAAATGATAAAATCTTTGGGTGACACTTGACTTCCCCATAAATGCCTTAAGACACAAAGACAATTGAATAGTTTTTTACTTATGTCTTGACAAATCTTATAAAACAATAAATGGGATGCAGATAAGACAAGCAGACTTTTAGTTCTTGGACACTGCATTTGAAATAACCAAGGGAGTTTAATCAAACATAGGCTCATAAACGGTTAATGAATCTTGAACATGATACAACCTTTTTCTGCCCTTTCTCACTGAGAGAAAAATCAAGTTTAATCATCTGTTTCAGAATGAGTTTCTAGCAATGTTCCGGACAAGCAATTGGGACAAGCTAGAGTTTAAAACATACACTTCAACCGTGTACTGTTTAAAAACCTTTAAAGTAAGTTTTGTTTAACCTGAAATATCTTTGAACTGATTTGAGGTTATCCTGCATTTTGCCAATTCAACTTCAGGATGACTATGGCGTATGCTTATGCTGGCATCACTATTTATATCAGCTCTGTCTTCAGAGTTCCCGTCTGTAAGAAACACACATGATAATTTAACCATAATTAAAATATTAATACACGTTAAATAAGTTTTTAAATAATATTTTCTCGCAAACAAAAATCGAATTAAGCATTAAACTGATCGAGTAAGCGTTTGAAACATGTTGGTTATCTATCGTTGGAAATGACGAATGCTATATTACAACTTAAGCATTTGATCTTAGTAGTGTAGCTCCCTACATATAAAGTTTTGTTGAAATCCACCCACTGGCTACAGAGAATTGGTGAGGACACGACCATATTTTATATGAAATATATACCATATGTAGCAATGATCGAAAGGCTATACTTCGGAATAGCAATGCAGCAACTGCAACATTCAACTTGCATAACAATAAACATGTATTAGTTAATTGACGACCAACCGGCACAGTATTTCTTTTAAAACAAACACTCTTTCTAACAAGCTTTAATATACATTAAATGTAATAAGTACAGTTAAAAACTGTTTGTGAACGGTACAAAAAGGTAAAGTCAACTTTAGAACAAAATACAGCATACCTATCAGTATTTCAACGACTTGTCCGCTGCAGTCAAGGGTAGCTTGAAACGTTTGGGGGGTGAAGAGGTCACTTGGTAGTACAGACTGTAGTTTGAACGTTGAGATCTTACCAGCTACGACGGGTTCCGGCAGGATATATAACCACTTGTCGCCTTAAAATAAACATGTATGCTTTTGTCCAGAAATGCATGATAAAACCATCAACCGGATGCACTGATAATAAATGCTTCAATATTTTATGAATGTTTTCAGATTATATATCAGACAATATAGACTATGACTATATATATTGCGACACTCACAGGCTTCAGCTAATCAAAACTTGAATTATTTAACCGTGTTTGAGCCCTACAAGTTAGTTAACTAACATCCATATGCATATGTTTGCCATGAACGATCGAGAAAACTATATAATAAGGAAGCGTCTTGAACGGGCTTAACCCTTCCATAATCGATTGTGGAACATACATTTAATGAATGTTCTATAAGTTTGTTTAATTGCGCGAAGAGAAGTTAGTTTACTCGAGACAGGACCAGGGACATTAAAATTTCCCCGAAAGCTATTATAAAAAGACATGAAATTTCGTGCAGTTTTTGTGATGGTTTCATCATGTCACATTGGTGCACTCGTATATAATACAATTATAGACTAATGTTTAGCTCAATATATGGCTTTGTGGACCTGTTAGAAAGCGTTATTGACCGAGGGTGAAGTGTTATTGTACAGGGTTGTTTTAGGAGAATAGCTTTGAATCACATAATGTGAGAAATAGTGAAAGTGTTTGAGGGTGGCTTGAAGCAAGACTACCTTGCAGCATTCAGAGTGCTGTTTTAGGCTTTAAAATGTTTGGGTAAACAGCATTTTGAGCGATTAGTTCATCGTTTTCTGGAGACCAAGTGACAAAATTAAAAAAAGCACACTACATGGTCGCAGTGTTTGCATTCTGAGTTTAAATAGTGCTGTACAATTAGATACGCTGATAGTTTGTTACATGTTTCTGCAAAATGTGACGTTTAAGTTCAACAAACCATTTTCTTACGTACGACATGATAATTTATGTACATAATAGGTGAAACAGTATAAACAGGTAGAATGGTCAAACCGTCAGTTAATTTCATTTGTTTATGTAGCAGTCCTATAAAAACAGTATTAAATCAAACTTGTTTACCAGTTACAGCTACTACTGCTACGTCATCTTCATTCACAAGTGAAATAGAAGGAAAGTATTGCGATGTAAAAGTGAGATCCTTTATCATCCCCTTTATACCAGCTACAGTAACAAATCCCGGTTTAGCACTGGCAATATTCGCGTAGATGGCTAAGTGATCTGTATCTACAAACAACAAGTGAACGGTAAGTAACCACATAGCTATAACCGAACAACACACTAAAATATAGTTTCTTTTAATTTTGATTTAAGATAGGTGAAAACTATGAAAGAAGAGATGGAAATTATCAAACAAGCTATATATTTGAACAATCTAATGCTGTGTTAGTCTGAACGTCGTCTTTTAGTTGGAATATTTCTTTCGCAGGAAATGTGTTTTATTCAAATTTGAAAACAGGAAACTACTTGCTAACTCTGCCATGGAAAGGAATTTATATAACCGTTTACAACGTTTGTTTTCCAATTCATATTGTTCTTGTGATAGTTAGTAATTAATATTTTACCACCAACTGAATAAGTCAGATCTTATCCCTTTAAATCTGCTTTCAAAAGTGACAAGTGTTTGTTTTACGTTTGTTTACGTTGGAACGATACTTAATTTGATTCGTACCTGTATCTTCTGGATAAACAACAACGTTTTCTATGCTAACTGTATTTTCAGTGCTGGCGAGTGCTTGATCTAGTGTCTGTTGGACCGAGGTTTGTAAATCAGACAGAGCTTCTTTAAAGAAGTCCGTTTCTGAGTCAGTCGTTTTGACGAAGACAACTAAATCTTGCCGTTCTACTTTAAGTTGTATACGAATGATGAACTGATCTGTGAAATAGACAGACACGAATGTGAGTTCGATTGCTAATTTTATATAAACTGTATTAGATGTAATGTTTTCGTAAGTCATGGATTTTATTTCATGAAACATTTTAGCATAATATTCACTTACTAGATATTTCATTATTTAGAGAGAGAAAAGACGAAAAATGATGTAGAATGTTAAAATATTTCCACTAAATAAATCGCATAAAAGCTCGGACTGTTTTTATTTCTCAGTTACAATAATGATTAAGTTACCAGGTTTGGTGTCATCAGGCGAATGCTGTGCAGCCAATCTTTCACACTCATTTGCTGTTTGACAGGAAAAGGAAATTGCGCACCACACCTGCATTGCAAATTCTTTCTGAACATATCGTATTTTGAATCAGTTTTAAACGGGCTAATGAATATGTTACATATAACGAAACAAATTATTTAGATAAACCCGTTTACATATATTTGTTTAAAAATACTGCTACAATTATAATTTAGGTTTGATGAGAGCCCAATAGATAAGGTGAAATATTTGGATTCTAGTGAGACCCCGTCAGGTCTTGCGTCATGCCTAGCCAAAAGGTAAGTTTAGTTGCCTAAAATGGGAGATAATTTACCTGCCTGAATCCCAAGCAGTATGGCCCAAAGACATTTGATTGGTTGCCAAAAGTAGGTCTATCACGGAGACCAAAATGTTTGGTACCAAATTAACTCCATGATTGGTGATCCGGTCCCCGGTCTCCTTGGTTCTAACCAGTACTGTATAGGCTGGTCAGATATAATACTCTTATATATTTTTCTGAGTACTGTGGTTTAATGTGAGATTTCTCAAAGAGAGAAACACCTTATTTGCAGAGAGAAATAGAACATTATGCCTATGACTCTCAAAGAAATCCACAAATTTGTTCAGTGTAAATTTAAACAAAAGATAGTTTGTAAAAGGATAATATATAACCATGATTTGGAATTCTTTCGCATAAAGCTATAAAAAAACTTAATATGCATAGGTCATAAAACTACATGGGAATAAAATCACTTAATTTCACATGTTTAAAATTTGATTTGACAAAATTACATCTTCGTTTGTAAAACTACTGTTCAAGGCGATACAAATAGTAAACTATGTAACCATCGAAAACCAAATCGTACATATATTATA
>JAUMHA010424726.1:0-10178 GCA_032359765.1 Saxidomus gigantea | reverse complement strand
TCTACTATATATTCTTGAACCTTTTTCGGATCAAAGGTCTAGTGGAAACTTGCTGTACTGGCAATCCAGGGATCGATAGGACGATCCCGGGCTCTACCACTAACACAACTAATGATCTATCGGTCGAGACCTTAAGACCGATATTCCGTGTATCAGTGCTATACATCGAGTATGTAAAAGACTGGAACTAGAACGAGTTAAGCATCTTGACTATCACACGAAACCGAAATTAACTAATGCTCTTCTAGGGGCCTTGGTCATATGGATAATCTAGTACCAACGATAAAGTTCATACATTTAAATGTCAAATAAACAATCTTCTTCCAGTCTGTCAAAATTTGTAATATTCACGCTTTTTACATTAGAGAGTATTGGGATAAGCGGTTTAATACCCGAAGCCGGTTCTATTAAAGTGCTAAACACTACCAGGTAAAGCATGTTTAGGAAACGGAACGGATTTAAACATGTTAAACAGGTGATCTGGAGCCATGCAGAGTTAGGCCAACGTTGACTGCATTTTGAACATAATTTGGTAGAACGGTGATGTGCACTAAATGTCTATGTTATGGACCTTGCAGCTCTGGACAAATACATCCGACTACCCTCTTTCTATTTAGTTTACAATGCAATTAAGTGATGTTTTGACTGAATATTAAACATAATTGTAAAAGAAAATCCAAGGACTATTTATTGGTTTGGTTGAAATCAGTCCAGTAGTTTAGGAGGACATGTAAACTACCGACGATGGAATACTTCCTGTAATCATAAAACTTCAGCATAAGTATCCGTATGAGCAATAACATTATCAGACATTTCTTTGAAACGAACTATGTTGCTACAAAACGATTTTAAGAAAATGTTTGCATCATTTTAGTAGTGAAGCCGTCTATAAAGATTCCTGAGAAATCGCCTGGACAAGAACATGTGACGATGGAGGCACGCACGGACACAAACCATCACAATATCCCAGAGGGGATTGGTTTGGTTTATGTAATTGTCCGTCTGTAACCAATAAACTAAATTTATTAGCTGTTGTAAGCAAAAGTGTCTGTTACAAACTACAACCCTACATTTATAGTACTTCATGTATTATAAACAATGGTAATCAGAGCACTTGATCAACCAAGCTACAGTAAAGGGTGGCACACAAAACATGCCCATGTTTTTTATGATAAGCAATAGTTTTCCGTCAACATTGTGTCAAGATATATGAATTATACCTAAACATATGTTTTATTGACAGATTACTTTTTTGTTTTTATTAAAAGTAACTTAAGCTTTAATAGGATTTGACAACTCTAGAGTGTTACCTTCCTTTTCGAATGCCTATGGGGTTCTGGCGAAGTTGAAGTCGGTCGAAATATTACACTTTACATTGCGTGACAACTTTTCATGAGGATCAACTAAAAATGTTTGTGTTAGAAAGCAGATACGGTAGGCGGATGTTGACTTCCCGTCCACAGTATGTGGTTCTACATTTGTATATTAAAACCAGCACGAAGACTAGTTTTTTGGGCATTTTTTAAAGCCTAAATGAATAATTATGTCCAATGACCAACGGCGCATCGGTGTACTGCCATGCGTGGAAGCTGGATTAAAATGTCTACGCCGTATGTATCAGCGAGGATATACCATACAGATATATCGACCAATAAAGGAGCTAAGGTATGAAAATTATACAGGGCATAGGTAATTTGAGTTACCAACGAATAAGGTACACCCATGCAGACATAATTGAGGTTCTAACACCTTTTTCGTCTCCGTGGTTGCTTGCAGAAAAATTCTAGGGACATACTCTTCAAATGATGTCAAACTAAATAACCTCAAAACCATAAATGATAGGTTATTCAACCGGAAACAACACTGTGTAAATAAGGTCAATGTAATGCATAGCATGGTGTGCTGAATGTAGTATGTCATCTCCTGCTTTCAGGCTCATCCGCTGGATAGCCTTGTGCGAAACGGACACCGAATATGTAAGTCTCCTCTGCCGGTACATGTACTTAGTCTAACCATGGACAAGCCCTATACCGTTCCTCTTCGCGGCAACACACAGCACTCAGCACCTCGCGGCCTCTGGCTGAACTGGAAGGGACTCGGGACGATGTCAGCCCCCAGACATGTGGTATTCAAGGCCTACCGTCGTGTGGAAACACCCTGATACCAACTGACATACTCCCAGCTGTGGGCGAATAGCTAAAGTTGAGATCCCCATAAAGTTCCTTCCTGTGTTTCCAGGAAAAGTGTTTTCCCCAGTAACTACACTGAAAATGCATTAACTTTTCATGCTTTGAACCTTTTTTAACGTTTAAAAACGTATTGCCATACTTTGGAAATATTTTGAGATCACCCATTTATATTACATACGTAGTCAGCGTCAGAGTATGTAGTGTTTTGTATACTGTAAATAAATGTAAATTTCGTGTTTATATATGTATATTGTAGTCAATATTTTCGCAAAAGTATGTGTGAATCATATCAAAATGACTTAGTTTAGTGATTTATATTGTCACTGGACAGTTTTCCAGCTTTTCAAATGTCCTTAACAACGGACTCATATGATAGTATTGCCAATACAAACAACAAGTGCGTCCTTGGAAGATCAACGATTTTCAAAAGACGGGGTACACAAATTGAAAATAAAGGATCTAAAATGGTGCACTTCCGAATACATGTATAAGCATTTTATTATTGATACATTTCAAAAAGTGGCAACATGACATTTGCATGGATAACAGAAATTACAAACATTTACATTACTATATTGAACATTCGAATGTTATGTCAGCCACAAAGCATTTACACGGTTACACTGATTAATTATCATACAAACATATACAGAACTTATTCAAATACATTGGTGGTTTAACAAACTTACTCTTCCACAGATAAACCAGAAAATTATCAAAATGACGATCTACCGTCAGTTGTGAAACTCTATAATTAAATTCTGCAATACAGAGAAGTTAAGAAGGCAACGACTCAATTTCAGTCCAAACTGACACCCGATTGATTACTACAAAGTAGAGCTAATATCATCTACGTTATATGTTAAATGTGATCGGGTTTTAATCACAGCGCTCATTTAACTGATTATTCGTGCCTTAACATTTCGCAACAGAATAGGCGGAAACACCCATTTCATTAATGTTCTAAACTACTTAAATGGAGCAACCTTTCAACTGACAACACGTCTAGAACTACGGAGAAAATGAAAAAGTCAATATAATAAAAGATCTTTAAATTTAGAATTTTGTTAACAAAACTTTAGCAGTATTTATTGTTCAGTGATCTTGAAGCTACAAGGTTAAACGCACTTTCCTCAATCCAGACATTGCAGTGATATCAAATATTAACTATTGTTGTACACATTTTCAGCCTTGGAGAAGGCCTTAACAATATCGTGCAACAAATGTTGTACAATGTAGTTGTTTTAACGAATAAACTTATTATATCGTAAAAAATATCTCAACAGTTAAGGCACACACGTACATATACATCTAGTTTATCTAGTTAAACATATGTAACAATATAATGTTTAATTATTTCATCAATATATATACGATAAAATGTAATGGATGCACATATTTACACTAAATCGAAAGCTTTCTCTGTGAGAACTTTCATAAATCATCCGTGTTTTTCTAATAATTCTAAGCATTTACATGTATCTTTCTACAATACTTTTGTAAAAATAAAACAACATATTTCCACCATTTCATAATATGTGTTATCAATAGCAACTTGCCATTGATTTCGGTGTATTCTATACACCTTAATATAACAGATTCAGTTTTGAACACTACTGATACAAACTGTCTTCAGGGCTTAAAATTAGCAAATATCGTGTCCCTCACTGTGTGATAGATTGTCTTGAAACCTTAATATGTCACAAATTACAGTTACTCTTAACAGACACGGTGTTGGCTCGTTCAAACACACGAACCTGAAATGACTCGAACCTTTTTGTAAAAAGATAAAACCATGTACTGAACATTCACATAAATTTTGCTTCCAAAAACACATTAAATAACCTTTATGATATAATGTGTAAGACGGAACTATGGATACATGAATTCATTTTTCTTTCGATTGTTTAAAAATCCCAGCCGAACCTGAGACTTCTCCCTGGGTGAACTTGCCAAAACTCCTGACAGGCGCAGGTTGAAGAGAGACGTATGCAGATACAAGGGAATCCGGGTACCAAACCCTAGCTCTTTTACGAGTATACCCTTTGGTTCTTTTACATGCCCGATGTATAGCACCGATACACGTGAGACTACCTCTTGGTTTCTAACCAGTTCGTTTCTAGATGGGTGGGAAACACTGAAAAGTGTTTCTGAAATTTCAAGTGCCCCAGCGGGAATTCAAACCGTGGACCACCGGATTGGTAGTCCAGAGTGTTATCACCTCGACCACCGCACAATCCTACATGAATTGTTATTCTTTTTTATTCTGCACGAACAGTATTTATCAACTTCCAAACATTCAATTTCCAATAGCAAACAGAAAAGTAAGTGTCCCCAGGACTGTAACTCTTTGAAAGTCGGTTTCTTAATGTTTTGATCTGCCCAAAACGGCACTGACTGGAATGGTATCGATAACTTCCAATAAAAACATCATTCAGGAACGGTAAACTTTATCGTATTTTATTTCCTTTTATTTGACGGAATTGTTTTGAATGTGAAATTGACACAGCCTCTTTCAAGCACATCATTGGTGATAATGAAGTTTGATGATGACCCAATGTACTGTTTTATATTTTTGAATTTTCCTTTTGGTTCTACAGAACACATCATCAGATCAACTGTCATTGATTGTGGATATGTTTCAACCGTTTCAGTGATTTCTTGTAACGCAATACCTGACATTGAAACATACAACAATTTCAAATTTTGCAATAGCGGAGGAAGATGGAGGGTATTTTGATCAAAATCCATGAAGGAGAGGTCAATATAAACCAACGTTTCAAGATCCGGTAAAACATGCATCAGCATAGTTATGTCCTTCAGGGAAGATAGGCCACAGCAAATGAATCTGCTGAGGCAAGCAGAGTCTTGAAGACTCGTAAGTATTTCTGAGGAAGACCTGCCAGGTAAATTTCCAATCAGGCATTCATCAAGCGAATTCACATTTAGCTGTACTTCAGTCACAGGCACATTTACTAACTCTAACTGATGTAGTTTTTCATGAGAGGACAGATCCATTACGACACCACTGCATGAATCACCATGGCTATCACATTTGATTTCTCTTAGTACAACTTTTGTCAGATTTATGCTGTCCGTAATATGTCTGACCATTTCATCCAACTCCTTATGAGTAATCAAAATACTTTCAAGGCCCAGTGCCTCGAGAAAAGGCTGCTGAATAATACCAAGTAAAATCTCCCATGAAATAGATTCAGATTTGAAAAACATTTGTTCCAAATGAACACATCTTAATGTCTTGTAGTCCTGAATCCATGGGCAGTTTTCTAGTACTGACACACCCACCATTCTCAATTTCTGCAACTTTGGAAACTCTAATTGTTCAAGGAAAAGTAACATCTCTGCTCTGAGTTCTCTTGGTAGAGATTCTTCAACATGAAGAGACTGGATATTGTTAAGATTTGTTTTGACGAGTCTCTTCAAATGTGTTTTGTACGAGCTGTTTTCACAGGATGGATCAACAACAACATCTTGTAGTTGTAAGTCCATTCGCCCATATGCACTATTTCGACTCTCTTCAACACAGCCAACAATCATATCTTGAATGTTCTTAATTTGGTCTAGGTATGCAATACTACAGGTAAATCCGTGCTTCTCTATGTAGTCTTTTTCTGGTTGTATTTGTTGTACAATGTTTCTAGCTAACTCTGGATTGAAACCACTCAGAAAAATGAGCATATCGGCAACTTCCAAGACAGACGGCACCGTTGTAAACATGAAAGTGAGTTGCTCAGAAATATCGCTCGGCGTAAGGGACTTAAAGTACAGGGCTGCAAAGTACTGATGAACTTTGGGATGAAAAAATGAAATAGAATACTTCTTCCTTGAAAGTCTTCGACTGCTTAGTATCCCAGTAATAAATCCAGCCTCGATGATATCAGATGGTTCTGTTACTGCATCCGAGATAAGTATCCTTCTGGCCTCCGTTTCATCAAATTCGTAGTGATGTTCTTTCTCTTCAGAAAACAATGTATGGAATGCTAACAATCCTAAGTTTAAATACAGTTTATCGTATGACGGAATTGAGGCATTGCGTCCATCTGTGGTTTTATAATCTTGTGTCTTGAACTTGGAAAGCTGGTGATCAAATGCTTTTTTCTGGGAGGCTCTTGTCACAAGGAAACTGATCATTTCTGAATACACATCACACAGCGATTTCCCTGAATCTTCGAAAATCCACAAAGAAAGGACATGAGAAAGTATTACTGGTGACCTAATCAAATGGTCAATTTTCTTCTCCTGAAGCATGTCCTTGAACTGTTCGCAAGCGGATTCTTTGCTTTGAAACAGGCGCTCTGAAAAGGCTACGGAAAAAGAATCTGCCACAATGCCGCTCGTTTTGTCTGTAAAAAGTGTAATCATATTCTTTGAAAGGTCTTCTAAACAGGTGTCTCTCAATTTCCTAATAATCACATGCTTATCTATTTGCGTAGAAGTAAGCCCCAACCTTTTGAATGTCCAAGGTGTACATGTAGTTAAGAAAGTATTTCTTTCCCTTTCGCTCCTTGCAGGTATCGTTTTACAATATGTTATACTTTCGTCAATTCCGTCTAGGATTATCAAGCAATCCTCTGTCTCTAAAAGTCTTTCCACATCTTTACGGTCATATTTCACAGATTTTTCAAATTGACATATGATATTGTCGTAAATAATGTTATCAACGTGATATTCATCATTATTTGTTTCCCCGGCAGACACAAGAAATAGAAACTTATATTTAGTCATCTCGTCATTTTCCTCGGAAGTATGAGCCAAATGCTCTTTGCAATCATGAGCGTTACACCACGACAAAGCCAACCACTTCACAAATGCTGTCTTACCCATACCAGTTTCCGCTGTGAGATAAATATCTCTACAAGCGACTCCTTCATTGAAAAATACTCCATGAAGAGATCTTATTTCAACTTCTTTTGTATGCAGTAAGGGCTTAAAAATCTTTTGACAAGTATCTATAGAGTACAGTGGATAGGGCGAAACGTACAGTCTGTCTAGGGGCAAATCAATGTCGTCTGTAATAAAATCAATCGGAATTGTTGTGTGTTTCTTTCTGTATAGAGCAATGAGGTCCGTTTGAAATTCTGAAAAAAAATATAAGTATTCCCATTATTTAATTCAAACCAACCATAATAAAGTGTCAGAATATACTTTTTAGAAATGGCTGTTATTCCTTTTCTTTGCATGAAACACTTCGTGTTATTTGTACCAATTACACGCAGAGACTTTTAAAACGTAACATTAAAACTTTGTAAAATAAGCCAGGTTATTCTATATTGATTTGAATAAAATTAGGTAGCATTTTATTACGTAAAAGGTTTTTATACTACTGAATCAAGGCTTTGAAAAGTACAATGATGTTTCTCTTATGTACCAGTTTGACTTTAATTCGTTTACCCAAATGAACTTTGTAAAGCTTGAGTGGAGATATGTCCATATGGTCATATGACCATTAAAGAATGTGTATGACATTGTTTTCAAGACAACATCTGTTTTCAATAACATAAACAAGTTTTTCTTGCATAGCTGCAAACAGCAGATACAACCCCGCTTTGTAATGTGAATTGTTGCTGTGAGAAACGTACATTTTCATAGCGTTCATAGCACACAATTTGGTAATCCTATGTTGACGCTTTTGGTGCTAATTTTTATCTATATTAATAAACATTTCTGTTCTGAGTGTACGTTTTTAAAGTTTTTTAGTGTACATCAAGAATTCATTTCTGTGGACTCCAGTAAAGGCGGGTCTTTCAAAATATAAAACATCAAACCTATGAGCTTGAATGGGAATCAATTGAATCGTTATACATTTGTATAGTCTGACACAGATTCATTCGTAAACAAACACGGACAACGCCGAACCAACGTTCTGTTGCATTCTGCGAGAGATACTTACATGCTGATGAAAATTCGCAATATATTCATTCGCTTTTATGAATGCATATGGCTTTGTGGCATATATACCATGAATAACATAATAATTGCATCACGTATGTTTCATTAGACTTTTTATGACAATAACTCAAAAATTGAAATACTTAAGAAATGTGTTTGTTATAATCAATCTACTTCTTTGTTTTTAGTCGTGAAAATGAAGGTTTGCAAACAGCTGCGTGCAAGTAATTAAAAGAATAGTCACAACTATTGGCTTAGCCTGGCGGATGTTTAGGTCTGATATCATCAGTTAAAAGACTGTAAGTAAATAGTGTGTTCTCTATATGTTGAACACATCATGTACCATTATGTAACGGTAACTTACCTAGCTTGGATTCCTCGTCAGAAAGATTTAGTATTCTGTTCTCTGGTACCTGATTTTACACAAAAAATAACCTTTGATACAAGTGGTATTTGCTGTTATATAAAAGGCTACTTAAGTTTAAAGTTTATAATGGTAGTGATAATTGCACATTTTATCTTCCTATGCATCTGTAAGACTTCCTCTATTGCAACATAAAAAACAAACACACACTTTTTACTACATTTACCGAAACAGGCATGACTGTTTATTCTTCCTAGGCTCTCAAAACAGCATTGGCATTTCTTCATGTTTTCTAAATTGAAAGATGTGTAAAAGGTAATATTATTAGTCGATTTCATTATGGGAAAATTGGTTTGGGAATTACGGACAGCGAGACCGACATACACAACAAGAAAGATAAATATAAAGCAATGTCAAGATAAATATAAAGCAATGTCAAGATTAATGAACGTGATACAACTTGTCATTATATAGAATGTCATACCGTTTCCACTTCAGGATATGACTCTCTTTCCAATATTTCCACTAGGTCTTCTGGTTCTGGTGCGTCATCCTCGTCATGTATGTTTTGAGGGTACGTTTCTAACAAAATCTGAGTCGGTAAATAGCGATCCAAATACTCAGTTTCGTCTATGTGACTATCGGAACTGGATGTTGTTTCACTATCTTAAACATTAAACACATTTTCTTTAACGATATGCTGCTCTATCACATCGTGACAGGAAATAATGAGATCTTTGAAAACTTGAAACTAGCTGATAAATGATAATTACAACGAAATGCAATTGCAAAGTAAAGGAAAACAAACAGATATACACCTGTTTCATCAAATACGCCGGTAAAACCTTTAAGGTCGGGGAAAAGATTCAGCGATATTGTCTCATCGACCTGCACAGACAGACTATCAGCTATCTCGTTAATAATGTTTGTTGTCTTCTCCTTTCCAAGAAGTTCCAGTACCTCACGCATTCCTTCGGGGGAAGAACATATGATTGGTAGACTTAATCCTCGGTCATCGCCAGCGGTACAACCCTCTGAAATATAGTTATGTAGTTTAAACAGAAAAGCATAGAAACATTGCTTTATGACACTTACCATTCCTAGTCAAGTATCTTCAGTTAATGATAAAACTATTACTCTAAAACATAAGTAAAATGCATAAAGGATAAGTGTTGGATTCGGTGTAATATCACGTTATAATTTCACCGAGTGGTCACCAAAAGTGATATTTTCACAAGTGGCGTAGACTCGAGTGAAAATAACTGCTTGTGGTGTCAATGAGTTCAAGTTATCGTGATGTTACACCAAAATCAACAATTGTTCTGTTTATATTATGTCTCGAACTCTACTTTTATTTAGTTTGTTTAAAAAATATGTTGAAAATCGCGGGAAACGTCATGAGAAAGCATAACGAATATGACGTCATTTTAACGACGTCATCGTCGTATTACTCTCGGTATACAACTTGACGTTAATCCGGGTAGAACATTTTTATAATTTTCACTGTGAGGACAGTGAGTTTATATTCACCGTTATATATTTCGATAAACCACCGAAAATCATAAAATAAACTTCAACAACATAGTTAGACTAGATGCCCACGTGCAGCCGCCATATTTCAAAGGGGCTAACTCCTTTCCAAGTAGAGATAGGTCAAAATACACCTAAATATTGGATGTAACATGCATGTTGTACCACAGAAAAGTGGTCTCGAT
>JAUMHA010424704.1:0-10178 GCA_032359765.1 Saxidomus gigantea | reverse complement strand
ATTTAAGAGTTGGTTGTTTTTTGTAATTTCCTCATCATCAATAAGAAGTTTTGTTAAAAAAAAATCTTTCTAAATTATAAAAAAAACTTCCGTTTTTTTATTTCCTTCAATATTTAGTTTTCAATATTTAGTTTTTTGACCCGATAATATTTTTTTTATCTCATTAAGGTACATGAAGTATGTTCTTGCTGTTTTTTTATAACTTCCTAAAATCACATAAATATAGTTACTTAATGTGTGCATTTTATATTTTAAGTTCTTCCATTTCTTATGTAAGTTTTCTTTCGTGTTTGCTGATGTCACACATGCCGTTTTGAATAAAAAGAAACTTTACAATAATGTTTATTGTAATAATAAATGATGTTGCTGGAGCAAGGTTTGTTGATTTCGCAGTATCTTCTAAAGTTAATGTTTTCCCAATCACCGGCACTGCCGACAGAGGCTGCAAAGTCACGAAGACATCTATGTGATCTAGTTTAGTCCATGGCGACACTTGCACATTTTTTTGGCCTTTTCAATTACTTTTTATTTCAAAAAGTAATATCTTATTTATACAGTCTGAAGTACACTTTTGAACCAGTAGATTATTAGTTGCCGGGATAACTATTATAATTATGTACTAGTACAATTGAACACATGAAAGTAGTCTGTAATTAAGTGCTCACGTTACTTCCCTAACAGGTGCGAACGGAAAAAACATGAATTTTCACCGCAAAAATTAGTTCTCCTTAAATGGGTACCGTCTTTCGTATTGTCGAAATGAATCATTCAAATATGTTGTGTGCGCATAAAAACAAACTCATCTAAAGCTAGAAGTACATTGACATTGAACTCACATGTTGTATTTCTACAAGTTTGTGCAGATCATCGGCAAATGCTGCCTCCTTGTTTTGTAAAAGCTAATGTTGGTTGTTATGATTCTCTCTTGTCCCCCAAAGGTCCTTTGTAAATATGCCCATTGCTTGAGCCTTCTTAACGCAATATAGAGTGAATGCTGATCTGTTCTCGGTGTAGAAAATGTACGACGAAGTAGAACGTAAAATATCAATTAACAGGCTTATATAAGCATAATTATAAAAAAGTAAGGATAAACATTTCAACGAGGGGGTGATGCCCATGTGAAAACTAGAACTTTGTCTAGAAATGAATTTACGTTAACACTGGCTTTAAAGAGATGTAAGAAAACTTATCCATTTGCCAAATTACTAGTTCGTAGATCATCTTTATTTTTAGATTACTGGAACAATTGAAAATAACTATGGACCAGGTCGTTGTCTCGAAATGGCGTCATTTGTAAACGTTTTGTACATTACAATGGTTTGAAACCGCATTCTTAAAACTATATCACCCGTCAAAATGATCATATTGAATGATGTTCCAAGTATTTGCTTAAAACATAAGTGTTTTGATTATACACAAGAAACTATATATCGTTTTTCACGTTTTATATTCGTTATATAACGTCTCCCGCCCCTGTTACCTTGACCTTTGAGCTTATGACCCCAAATTATAATATGCACAACTAGACTTCATACTGAAGCTTCCGGCAAAGTTTTATGAAAATCCAGCTATGAGTTTTGGAGAAGAAGTGCATACAAGATTTTCAGTTTCAGGTCACTGTGACCATGGCCTTTAGCTAAGTGACCACAAATTATAATATGCACAACTAGACGTTATACTGATGTTGCTGACAAAGGCAAACAGACAGACAGCACCAAATCAATATATCTCCACGCTACTTCGTGGTTGGAAACAGAGTTACATCACTTATAGACGGATTGAAATTAAAATATACCCGACTAAAAGGGAGGAATTTCAATTTTTAATACGAAAATCAAAAAACGTTTTCAGAGATGTTTACTTCATTAAATGACGATAATTCAGTCTTGTTAACAACATGGTCACATAACAACATAACAAATCACAAAATTAAAAAAGAAACTATAGTAAATATATACAAAAATCACAACAAATAGTTTTTACGAACAATATCATACTACAAATTCAATTAGCATTCAGTTTATTCTCATCCTTGGAAAGCACTTTAGCTGCTATGAACTAAGCTGTTATTTAAGCAGGTAACCATTTAATTTTGTTTTAAATATATGAACTGTTAATTTATTTTTCACACTATCTGGAAGATCATTCCATACTTCTATGGCCATTAACTTGTGCCTGTTAAGAAAGTTTGTTTTTGGCCTAAGATGTACTAAATCTAGTAATGTTTGTTGTAAGAAAATGTGATAAGGTTATCTTTATATTCTGATGGAGTCAGTCCTAGTAATGATTTCTAAACCATTAATGCAATATGATATATACATTTATTTGAAAAAGATACCCAGTTTAATTGTATTGTAGGAGTTCTAATAGGTTTATTCAGAATGATTTTGGCAGCTCTTTTCTCATGTTTCTGTAATTTATTCAATTTGTTAAAGTCATTTCCATGGTGAGAGAGAACGATCAATATGTGTTTTAATAGAGCTATTTTTATTTTGAAGTTTTCTGCAAATTTACTTGATTTATTCAATCCATCTTAAGTTTTCGTTGATGGATACACCGATTTGACTTGTTTTTCACATACATTATCCATATTAGATAGGGCATTTTGAAAAGTGTTTTCAATTCAACTCTTCAAGTATAAACAAATTGTGCGTTTTTCATTCAAATAGTATTTTATTTATTTATTTATTTATGTATGTGTACCTAGTGTTAGCGCGTGGTACGATTGCAAGATTACAATGCATTGTTTTCTTTTCTCTTATTATCGCTAAATGAAAGCGGTGGCGTTGTCCACACGTCATTTTTGTCCGTCCGTTCCTCAGTCTGCAGCCATATCTAAAACATTTTATTTGAATAAAACTTATCACTATGACAAAATGCGGCTTTGCAAGTTTCAGTTACATTATTTAATCTAAAATGGAGTTACTATCCTTTTTTGAAGTTTTTTCCTAATGATAAAGCTACCAAGAAAGCTTTTCTCCTGGAGTACGTGCATGTTATTTGAATAAAACTTGGTTAAAATATTTTAATTAGAACTGTATTGAAATGCTATTTCAAGTAGGGTTGGTTATGAAATACTAGGGTTGGGACTTTAGTGCATTTTCTGATATATTCTACAGAGATTTATTCTGTGGGATCGTTAAGGGTGTTGAATAAAACTTGATAAAATGTTTATTTCTATCACAAATGCAAGTTTAAAAAAAAAAGTGCTTGTGGAACACTAAAGTTATGGCTCTTAGTACATTTGCCTCAGTATTCTATAAACTAGAACTTGAATACCTTTTCACTGACTGAACTATGAGAGGTATTTGAATAAAAGGTGGTAGTTGAGGAAAATTTTGTCGTGCAAGTTTCAATCCGAAGGCTTGTGGAAAAATTCACTCAACTAAACTTAGAAATGTAGCACTTTTTATTCCAAAATATCTCACACAATCGTGAAAGATATTTAATAACAAGAACTATCTTTAAAAGAGATTGAGCTATATGTTATTGTAAAAAATCAAATTTTTCATGCAGTCAGAAGGCGCCAAATGTCACAGAGTGAGAAAAATCACGGTACATCCTGACCGGGACGCGAAGTCACGGCCCTTCCCTTACATAGTTCTTAGGGCGAAAGCTCTCCCGACTGAGCTATCCGGTCACTTGCATAATGTCTCCCCAAATTTTATTAAGTCCGTACCTTAACATGTGCATAAGGAAAACAAACTTAATCCATAGTTTTTCTAATCAAATATATTACTCGAAATATTGACCGTTTTTCACTGCTCGAGAAAGTATTACTATTACTGAACACTTATAATAAATAACAATATATCATGTTGTTAAATATGAACTATTTACGTGGTAAAATTATAAAATCATTCAAAAAAAACTGAGAACGTATTCCATTGACTCTTTCATTCGATAGTATCCAATGGTGCCTTAAAGAGTAAATTTCTCAATTCAAAAAATGTTAAACATTCTACTTGTCATTTCATTGGCGGTTGAAAAATTACCAACATCCGGCCAAAAGCGAGCTGCACAGGCTTAAATTTTGCTTGACATTTCAGGCAGACAGGCACTTTTCGGGAAGACAGATATAATGATTGACAAAAAAAATGACGACACTGTTAATATTTAGTACATGTGGCTTCTATTGGTCCGATTGACTAATGGGCACATCGCGTACTTACGAAACTAGATTTGAGGAATAAAACAGGTACAAATCAAAGTTCTGGCCAAAAATATTTCAATGGTGTTTAGGTCCATACACCTTGCTGTAAAAGATGTGCCCTGTGTGTATTCAAAAGTAAGCTATGTGGCAGTAAATCCTACTGTAAAACAACGTGTTTCCCCTAAGTTGAAGTAAAACATGAGGACGAAATATCTTCGATTTATTAATTCTGTGATGCAGGATAACCCCTGTCAATAAATTATATTCTATAGTATTCCGCCAAGTAAGTCGGTTGCCGAAGTTCAAGATTTCATAATAATGTTATGCCAACGAGGCTGCGTGTGCCGAGCAAACATTGGGACTAATGGAAGTCGCACTAAATATAAACAGTGTTTTCATTCGCTTTGTCATTTACATGTATAATGTCAAAAAAACAACGACAAAAAAACCACACCAACGTAACCATTTTAAATTGTTAATAATGTTCCATGTTCATGATTTTTAATATTTTTACAGTAAAATGGTTTTAGATGCACCCGTATGTCTTTCACGTACCTCACTTGCTTGTAATAAATATTTCAAAATAAAAAGCAGTACACTTACATATTTCGTTTGGCGTAAAATTATGGTACTTTTATAGATAGATAGATATTCTTTATTTTTTCAATCAGGTTACATAGTAACAACATGATATATTCGTAATATTACAAAGTAAATATCACATATAGGAATTTTAAGGTGACATTACCCACTCAAAGTGACCATATTGATTTTAAGAATATGTGATTCTGTATCACAGTTTGATTCCCACTAAATATATAGAAAGAAAATCAGTCAAATTCTTTTCTGTCTATTCGCGTCAAAAATTTAGGATCCACCCTTTCTGTTTGTTCTTATATATTCTATGAAGTCTGTTCGGAGGGGCTGATACTACATGTATAATACATGTAGCTAACTTCCGTGTTTAAGATGACATTATCTTCCAAGTGAGCATACATTTATCTTGGAAATAAATGAGTGTTGCCGAAGTTATAGCTGAAATATCGCTACATGTATATACATATCCGTTTAACAGTTTTACTACAACATACTAGTATTGAATACATGTAGAGATAATATTGTCTGGGCTATCCTAATCGAAAAAGGGCTGTTAACCCTTGATCACTTTAAATTTTTCAATTACTATAGTAGCACAAATATTACAAAGATAGATGTCATTATGACATACCAGTGAAACTGACTGTTACTTGCACAATAACTTTCCGTTTAGTCGTGTCTGACTTGTGTAAAAAAAATCCTTCAAAACACGAGTTCTTCATATTCTCTATGTTTATTTAACTTCCGTAAATCAAAATTAATATGTTGATAAATTGACTAGAAAACGAAATTCACTTTTTACCGAATTAGTTTATTTCTTGAAAGGTATCACGGAAATACCAGTATATGTGCTAATCATGATTTTGTTTTGTTTATTGTTATCAAATATGACCTAATGGTTTACCGAACAGTGACCTAATGACACTTCAATTACAAACATTTAATAATGTCTGCATGAATACACAATTTGAATTGTGACTGTTATTATAAACGTAAGCCTCTCATAGTTCCCTGTAAAATGTACACTTGACGTGCAATGTAAGATTTTACATTGAATGTGCATGGATATTTTAATGTGAAAATGTTATTGGTAGCCTACTTGTCTAATATCAAGCTTAAGCCGGGCAAAGCATGAGTTATAGATGTCTTTTATTCTTGGTTGAAGAAAGGGGTGTGTGACTTCAGGAAAATTTCTTCAGAAAAAAAGTTTTGCTTGTCAGGTCTTGTGGTTGTCTCTGCTGTCGCACAACACATACTACGTGTGTGTGTGCCTACATGTCTACGTGTACACTGGCAGCTGGTTTCCAGTTCTCTCACCGTAATTTTTTACGGTCAACCGTAAATGGCAATGTGAAGAACCCGTAACATTTACGGTGCCGTAAATACAATACAAAAACCTGCAGCTGGGCCCAGTCCTTATAGAGCATTCACTTTCCAGTTGGTCCACGACATAAGGTCCATAATTCTTTCTTTTTACGGGATTTCTCCGTAATCTATAATTACGTAAAAACGCCGTGCGGGACAAATATCGGCAGTATTTAATGTCGAATGGCCGTAAAAGTGACGGTATATTAGCAAAGGAACACAGAACGGTTACATTGAAAAAGCAGACAACAATCTTCCCAACATCAGACAGCCTTAACATTTGTCTGGTCAGAACCAGGTCCTTAGTCTACACTGAGAACAGGCCGTGCTACCAACACTTGAATATGCTTCAACTGTTTGAGACCCACAATCTATAATATAATATCATATGTTAAACGAAACTTCTAACGCATTACCTGCCCTTTTTCTCATTTATTTCAAATCATACGGAAGGGAATTTGAATTTTACGTAAATCTCTGTAGACTTAGCATGGGTTATTGGTGCTCTTTCTTTAAAAGTCTCTTCTGTATGAAATTTGTAGCACTCGATCATTTTGAAATTCATGTAACGGAAGTATCTACCAAGTGTCTTCATAAATGTAAGACATAATAGCTTTCGTGCACAGATAAATAAAAATATGCTGGGAGATATTGGAAGGGTTGATAATTAGATAAAGAAGGGAAAAGACGGATGGTGCGTTAGAAGTTTCGTTTAGTATAGTTCCAGCGATATGTCAAAGCAGAGGTCTGTGTGATTTTACAAATTTTGCTGACCTGTAGCTACTCCTGTGCTACCAGCAGCACACCCTGCAAAGTGTCAGAACTCGAACTGAAGACCATTTGCAGCAAAGTTACCACCCAGATGATCCATGATACCGCAGATAGCGCTACAACCTTTTGAATAGCACTGCCTGCGGATACAGTAACTTAGCAACCATGAGGCTACATCGTCTGGGACATCATGCCCCGTCCATGTCACGCCTTACCCCGTCGTCAAACCTGTAGGAATACCGTAGCTGATTTGATGGAAGCACTCAAATGACAGCTGGAACAGTAGATCTACATGAAAAAAAGAACATGTCATTGACTTAAAGTTTACCATGTAGCTAGAGTGGGTCATGTTTTCATTATCCGCAAGTTTTGATAATAAACAAACATTTTTGTGTTTGAATTAAACCATACAATACACTAAGTTTTATTTAAAAAATCAAATTAGTCACCAGTCAAAGTGGATAAGATACATGTATATATATGCACGTGCGCTGTATTTGAACTCCCACCTCGCCAGAACTTGCGGTGTTACATGTTTGATTGATAGAACAGCGCCGCACATTTTCTTTAATTTATCTTGTGATATACACATTTTTAGATGTATACGGTAAATCGAATTAATTTTTGATAATAGATAAAAAATATTTTTTCAATATAAACACCAAGCTTGTGTTAATATTTTTGCTATTTCAAAAACGCTCATTTTCATTTAAAACTTTTATGGCACCTGAAGAACGTGGGAGGGTATTAGGACAGTCATGGTACGGAACCTAATTTAGTGCGCATGCGCACGGTAGATGTCTTTCCCATTGCGGCACGATGGACAAAACAGAACAGGTACTTGTTTATATTTTGGCGTGTTCTTCCTCTCATATAAAACTATGGCGTCAATTCATAGGCTTCGATTATCCTTTACATTGTTATTATTCATTCTACATCCTTTCAATTTCAGTAAAGGCACTAATCATCCTAAATTTCCTGCCGTTTGCACGGCTTTCGGATTCTGCTGAGTTGCCTCGGCTTCCTTTTCGATCTGCGAATGGCAGTTTTTGTCTTTGTTTTGCATCGTTTATCTGTGGCAGTTACGAAATTGCACAAGTTGTTCGTGATTAATTGTTTATTCTAAAGTGATTTATTTGAAATTTTAGTCAATGAGGTTGCACAGAATTGATAAAAAGCCATTTGCTTCCTGTTGGCTTTCACGCCAATAAACATGAGGACATTGGTGTTACTATAAATAGTAACATAGAGGTAAATAAGAAAACACGGTTTACTGAGGCTCTTAAAGATGTGTCATGTACTTGTTGTCATTGATATCGAAAATATATCCACAAATAACTCACAAAATCTTATGATGACTGCTTAAACTATTTAAGAAATGGAAGATTAATCTTTAATGGACTCTTTTTAACTTTTTAAGTAGATTTATCCTATGTGTAGGGTTTGTTCTGTGTAACACACTAGGGGAGGGTCTTGTGGAATGGTTTACTACTTAACTTAAAACCCTCTACTACAAGTGCCAGGGCGACTACTATATTATTCCAAAACAGGTTTGAATAAAAGAAAGCAGTGCAATGACTTGTATGGAAATATATAGAATAAATATTGAAAGTCCGGAGTACTGATAGTGCAAACTAATTTTTGTCTCAGTGGAACTAGGATGTGATTAACTCAATTTAAGTTAAACAATGTGGGATTTGAATCGTGTATAGAGTGGTATAATACTGTAATAGAACTCTTACAAATACAAAATCATTTCTCATTGCTCTAGGTCAGTCATCCCGAAAAGAATTTGAACAGTGTCTGACATTCTTTCGGACAAACAAAACTTTGCATTACAAATGAAATTTTTGCCAGACCCTCAACAGGAACTAAATGTGAAAAAGGCCTTTAAGTACCTGACATTTGGACAGGCAGCAGTAAAAATTTGACTGACATGTCTGGCAGACAGGCTTAGAGAATACTGCTAGATACAATCTGCACAAACGGCACTATATTTCTAGTTTTGTATACTTGTTTTATGTAGAAATGTAGTGGAAGACTGATGTAAAGGACGTATTGGTGTCAGTAATTGGAAGGAATTTCTTACTTTTATCATTATACCCCTCAAAGTGCTTCCCATTGTTTAATGGCACTGCCAGGCAAACATGTAATCTAAATGGAAATACTGCCATTGCCTGTGACATATTCATTGGCATAGTCATACAAAAGTGACATATTTCTTGCTTTCTTGCATTATACACATAGTATGATAATGTCACTCGTGTATGGGTTTAAAGATCTTTTTGAATTTACTGAATAAGTAACTGATGAAGTAAAATAAATTTACCGTACTGATAGGATAATGATAGAACCATGTTCTATTAACTCTAAAACAGTGTGGACATAATAATTATAAATGCCTTTCTTTTGTATTTAAGTTGTTTTGTCATGAAAAAATAGTTGCTAGAAAGGCTTTCTTATTTATTGCAATATCATTGAAAACAATATTGGCTATATTTGATTTTCTAAGATGTACTGTTAGATTCAAAAAGCAAAGTTATGAAGTTTTTGGTACATTTTTGGGTCATTTTTGCCGGTAAGACATCTTTTTTTTGGGGCGGGGGGTAAAATAAGAGCTATTTGTAATTGTTGTACAGGGACTTAAATGGGTCGGAGAAGTTTTGGAACTGTTTACAAGTCTTACTTAGGATGATTATTTGTATGTGAAATTGTCTTTTAGATAAAAAGAAACTATTACCTATAGGGTAAATGCGGAAAAAAAACTTTTTGTCACAATCATATATAAAAAACAAAAAATTCCATATATGTTACACCTGATAGTCTACACATATGGAACAGTAGAATGAATTGAATTTTAAAACCAAAAAGCTGGTCCTAGTACTGAAATTGATATTACAGCTTTCCCTGACTTACTCAGAATCTGCTACAATTTTGCACAAAATGGGTACATTTGTACTGAAATGTGTGTTTTCATTGCAAATGGCAACATTGGCGAGTGACAGACTCAGAGGATAAGATATAATAGAGTGATCATAATTCTAGTATGTGAAGTGTGCAAAGTGAGTTCCTTATTAGGATTCTTGGATGCTTGGAGCTAGTGCTCATGACATCTGATTCTCTCAAAGGGTTTGCCAGTTGTGTTGAAACTAACAGCAATCATCCTTGCATGGTCATCTAGTTAAAACCTTAAAGCGACTGCACTCCAGATGGATAAGTTACGCTAAAAAAAGAAAATTTTCAATTTCAAGAAAACAATTGTCATTACTGTATCAGGGGCATTGTATTATGA
>JAUMHA010424693.1:0-10179 GCA_032359765.1 Saxidomus gigantea | reverse complement strand
CATATTTCAAATCTTTGCGTCCTTTGCATTTTTTGTGCGTCTATGACGCAGGACGCACGGCTAGATTATTCACTGAGAGGGTCTGGTTTATTGAGGTTCCACTGTATATCCTATTGAGTACATCTAGGGAAGAGGACAGACATCTTCATACTTCTAGTTTTTTAATTGTTGGTGCCATATCACCAGACCCTATGAACTCTACATATTTAAAATATATGAAAATGACATTCCCCATTAAAACCAACCTTTACTCCACATATGAGCTGATTTTCATGTCATGGTGCTGTTCCATTTATCATATGCAAAAAAATGAGGAAGTCTTGGATATTCAGTTGTATGAAAAAGTGGTAAGTAAAAGTAATGTCACTTTACATACCATTGATTCTTATGTTTAGATACCTACATTGAAAGAACTTAAAATACAGTTCTGACATTTACATGTGTTCCAGAGATGTCCTGTAACAACACCCTGTTAGTAACCAGAGAGTGGATTTTTAACAGTATATCAAAGTATGAAGTACAGAATATTTGGATGAATACCTGTTACAAATGGTGCGTAATAAAACTGGTAGTTGCCTTTTGTTTACATAACTAATTTTGAAGAAGAAAATCTAGATGAGATTAAATTTAATATTAAAGATTTTAAACCTTTCTTTGAGTTGAGATATGAGAGGATGGGAGTGTTTCATTCCACAAGGATGTGCAGTTGATAAATCTTATAATTAATTTTTGTCACCTTAAATGGGGACATAAATATCACTGAAATGTTATAATGTGTCGGGTGCAAGACCCCTGTCCCTACCTCAAATGTCAAGGTCACAAGAGTTTAAAGGTTACTCTGTGTGTCTGTCTTTTAACTTTGCCATGCATGAAGGAATTTTCAAATCAAACGCCACAAATTTTCAGCACATGAACACAAAGATCAAAGTCACAGACTTTAAAGGAAATGGACCTTGTATATATGCATCCATTGGTGCCAGGACTGTAATTCTCTTATGGATTGAAGGATTTTAAAACAACTTGGCACAACTATTCAGCACATTAAGATGTGTCGCGTGCAATACCTACGTCCCTACCTCAAAGATCAAGGTCAACCAGCACTGATTATAATGGAAGGCTGTATATATGCACATATCATGTTGGCGCAGTAACTTTGTCATTTATTAAGGGATTTTAAAATAACTTGGCTCATTTGTTTTGCACATAATAGCGGCATGTCACTTTAAATGCCTATGTCCCTAGGTCAAGGTCACACCAGCAATTTGATAATAATGGAAGGCTGTATATATGCACATTTGTGTCCAGGCTGTATTTTTGTCATCTATTAAGGGATATTAAAATAACTTGAATACCTTTTCGGAAAATATACCTATTCGGGGGCATTTGTCACTATGACAGCTCTTGTTTGATTATGTGTTAGTGTCAAATCTGTAGTTTGTGCAAATGTGGTGATTATCATGATTATAAGAACATAGTTATGTAAAATGGGCTCAATTTTACCTACCCACAGTTGAAGAACATCCCTACTACTGTAGGCATACTGATATTTGTGTGGCTAAGATTGAGCACAAGATTTGGATGAAATGTGTTATATTAGCGTGTACTTGAATTGCTCTCCAGTTTTTCTATACATTTATGATATTAGAGCTGTTTGAATTTGGTGTGTACATATATTTACAGGTTTGCTTTTGTAATTAGTACCCTGCTAAATTATTCCTACAGTACCTATAAACTTAAGTTTGATTAAAGTAAGATGGAATGGAGGGTGCAAAAAACAAGGAAAATAAAGGCATTTTGTATTTCCATTGTAAACTTCATTTTAGGTTTATGGTCCTGGAGGAGATGTTGACACTGTTGAAGTCTTGAAGGATTTGGATTGTGAGACTGAGGCAGCTGGCAGGTAGGTTCCTGTGTGTGTTTTGTAGGACAGAATTACCAACATTTTCTGTTATTTACAGAGTTTGCATATGCTTGAAAATACAAAATGTGTTTGGCCTTGAAAGTACATAAGAAGAAAAGTACTTGAATTTCAGTATTTTCTGCCTGTAACAGCTGAAATACATTTTGACAAATCCAACTCATTTTGATTTTATGTAAGTCATCAGTGTACATTAATACTGGGAGATATGAACATTCATGTTCAGTCACCCCTTTATGATGGTTAGACTGCTAAAGGACGTTGTGAGGTCAAAATTAAAAATAGCACTATGTGAATGTACATGTGTCATAGATCTCATATACCAGATTTTGGAGGAGTTTGAATCATTCACATTTAAGGCTTGGCGGTACCTTAATAGAGCATTTGGATTGTTTGAGGGGGTAAGAGGAGCCGGCTTGTTCAGTGTGTTGATTTTCGTGTTTGCTCCATATCTCCTATGCCCCTTGAAGGATTTTCATGAAACTTTGGTCAAATGTTCATTTGATCAAGACAACATGTTCCCACCCCATCACCTCGAGGTCAAGGTCACATTGAGGTCATAGGTTTTTCGTGTCCGCTCCATATCTCTTGAAGCCCTTGAAGGATTTTTATGAAACTTTGGTCAAATGTTCATCTTATCAAGACGACTGACAGAACCCATGTTCCCGCCCGTCAACTCGAGGTCAAGGTCACATTGAGGTCATTGGTTTTTTGTGTCCGCTCCATATCTCTTGAAGCCCTTGAAGGATTTTTATGAAACTTTGGTCAAATGTTCATTTGATCAAGACGACTTGCAGAACCCATGTTCAGGTCCGTCAACTCGAGGTCTAGGTCACATTGAGGTCATTGGTTTTTCATGTCCATTCAGTATCTCCTGAACCCCTTTGAATGAAGGATTTTCATGAAAGTTTGGTCATATGTTCATCTCATCAAGTCGACTTGAGAACCCATGTCCCAAATCTGCTGGTTTTATTTGTGTCCACTCTCTTATCTTCTATACCCCTTGAAGGATTTTCATGAAAATTTGGTCAAATGTTTATGTCATCAAGACGACATGCAGCACTCGTGTTTTAGCCCAGTCAGCTATGGTCAAGGTCACACTTGGGGGTCATTCATTTTCATGTACGCTCCATATCTTTTTAACCCCTTAAAGGATATAAATGGAACTTGAGACAAATGTTCATCTTACCAATACGATGTGCAGAACTCCTGTTTCAACCCTGCAGCTCAAGGTCAAGGTCACACTTAGAGGTCATGAGACTATAATTCCTAAACCTCTTGAAGTATTTTCTTGAAAGTTGGGTCAAGATGTTACCTCATGAAGACAATCAAGGTCACATTTTCGGGTCAAAGGTCATATGGCTATTCCTCCTTAACTCTTTGAAAGAATTACATGGAACTTGGGTCAAATGTTCAGATTATTAATATGACATGCAATACATATGTTCTAACTGTGCCAGCCTAAGGTCAGGGTCACAGTTAAGGGTGAAAGGTCATGAGATTATATTTCCTAAGCCCTTTGAAGGATTTTCATGAAACTTTTGTCAAATGTTGACCATATCAAGATGATGAGCAAAATGCCATTTCTTGTGACAAGGCTAGTTAGTTGGGGTATATTAATCATGTTCAGTGTTAGCTCTAGTTGATACTAATGTACCGGTATTTCAAAATAATTTCCAGGATGCTAGTGGATCCGGTGACTGGTGACTTAATGGAATGTCAGGAAAATCCAAATGATGAAAAGAAGTTAGATAAGGTAAACAATACCTGCAGCTGCTAATTTACTTTAGAAACTAAAATGTGCAAGAATCTTGTAATAAAAGAACCAAGTAACACAATAACAATATCATTAAACTCCAGATGCAATGATATCATTAATTTTGTTGGGATATATCAGTTATAAAATTCTTTGAAAGACTGTGTACTGATGTTGCCATAAATAGAGTCGAACAGTACACTTTCATGGTCCCATTGAAAGTATTTTGTACCTGTAAATCATTATTCTAGCAATCTTAAGTATTGATTTTATTGCAATAGCAGATAAGTTCTTTGTTCATTAAGTAAGTAATTGACCCAATCAAACATTCTTTCATTTCAATATAAAGTGATAGCGACAGAGAGTTAGATTTCCTCTTTCAACTTCAGAAAGCATTAACTGACTTACCGGTAGTTGCTGCAAAACAGTGTCGGCAGGCCAAACTTATTGTTAGATTCTGTTTTCTTATAATTTTAATTATAATCAATTTTCATCAATGTTCCTTTGTCGTCACTCAGATTTCATATTTAATGTCCCACAACTTGAATTGAAATTACATGTATTGTTATGGTAATTTGAGACTGGATGTATAAGTTTTTTGAAAGTGATAACAATTTGGTTGTTAATAAAATCAAAATTTCTGTATAAATTATATGCATAATATAATCATTTATGATAGAATTACTTTCCACTGAAATATTGTTATAGTTTTTTAGTACCTTTTATTTTATAAGTGTTATATATTTTAATTATCTCTCTTTATTTGATACATTTAAGCTTTGTCATCAAAATCTATAAATTTGTAACCTATTTCAAAAATCTAATTAATGCAAGTATTGTGGAATGGGACTTTAATATTTATGATATTTAGCTTAATGCTGTTGTCACTCAACTCTGATATGCAAACAGTTCAGCATTGATTGATTTAAAAGGAACATGATGTTGTGTTTTTTTTGGGGGGGGGGGTGTAGCTCACTTGAGCCTGAAGTGCTCTTGGTAAACTTTTAGGATAAGTGAATGTCTGTCATCTGTCCACAATAAGCTTGTTTACACTCTAGTGTTTTCAATTCGAAAGCAATCTTAAACAAGAACACATGTATGGTTACAAGATGTTGGATGAATTCCATTATGGGCATTGTTAGACCAGTATGTCCAGAGTTATGGCCCCTGATTTAACAGAAATTGCCATATTTTACCATGTTTACACTGTAGCTCCTTCTGTTTTTGACTTATCTCAATCAGGTTTAAAAGAGATATGCATGACCATAAATTATTGGATGAGTTTGATTTTGGGGTTAAATCAGACCAGAAATTCAGCAACATTATTTGAAAACCTACCATATGTAGTTATATTTACACTCCAGCACCCTCATTTCTTCACAGATCTAACTCATATGTAGAAAATATTTGTATGCCTTTGAGATCTTAGTCAAGTTTGTTTATGGGCTCAATATGACCAAAAATTGAACCTCTTGTGAAAACTTACCAATAACCATATATAACTGTGTTTACACTCCTGTACCTTCACGTCTACATATTCCAAGTCACATTGAGACCAAGTGTGTATACTTGTTAGATCTGAGTCACCTTTGATTATGGACCAAATCAGACCAGAAATGGAGCCTTGTCATGTGATTACCTGCTAAATAATATTGTGATTACCCTAGCACTTTCACATCTTCACTATTCCAAGTAACATTTTGAGACCATATGTATGCTGAGTTCAATCATGGACCCCATCAGACCAGAAATTGTTGTGTGTAAAACTTATGTCTACACTGTAGCACCTGTATTTCTTCACATATATACTTATCATAAATAAATAGGCTGAATATGTATAACAGAAGGCTGTTATCATATACAGGTATTTATACCGTGTTTTTGTGTCACCCTTTCGGAGAAAAGCTACATATAGGAATCGCTTTGTCCATTTGTCTGTCACAAAAACTTAACTTTGGCTATAACTTTGCCATTTCTTAACATTTCTTCATCATTCAACTTTCAAATTATATTGCTTATGGCAACAGGGTCGTGTTGTAGCCAAAATCTTCAGGTAAAGGTCACATTTGACAGAGTTATGCCCCTTTTTGTCTTTAGATTTTGTCATTAAACTTAATGTTGGCTATAACTTTCCCTACAAGTGGTTGATCAGTCATTCTGTAAAAGGTCAAAGTCATATGGACATTTGTATTGAAAATTGTTTATTGAATATAACTTCAGGAATATTTGGCTTACATTCTTCAAACTTCACATGAGCGTTGCGTTGGTAAAATGGATGACCACCACCAACTCCATCAAAGGTCAAGGACACACTGACTTTGACATTGAAATTGATTGCTCTATGAAAGAAAGCACAGACATTTTCGTTGTTACTCTGTAAGCTATTGTTTGAAAATCAAAGCTACATTAGGGGCCATACGTCACGTCCAGTGATAGCTCTTGTTACATTGCTTCATATTTCTTTTCTGTGATCTGATAATAGCAGCTTGAAATTTTAATAGCCCTGTTTCTCTATTTCAGACAACTTATTGATTCTAAAACCGGTCTCTGGACATGGGAAACGGATGAAGAGGAAGATTATTTCAGTGATAATGGTAAAATCACATTTTGTTGCCTTGCATTTAGTGTTAGAGAGCTAATGCCTTTCACCCTTTTCAACATTTATCATTGGGTAATTATTAAGGATGGGAACAAATACTTGAATATTCGCATATACTTCAAATTCAAATGCAATTTTCAAATTTGAGTATTCGTATAAAATGTGTTTTTTTTTTTTTTTCAACAGTGTTATCAAAACATAAGAAAACCAGTAAATCTTTCAATTAATTTATTGCTGATGGCAATAGCCCTCCGTTGTGTCGAGTGGTGTTTTGATAACAAGTGTCAGTTGTGCAAATTGCAGATCCTAAATTGCAAACATTTTGGCAGTTTGTTCTTGTTATTCACATGTGTGATCATTATCTCATGCCTTTAATTTATGTTTTTGTTGGGTGCGAATCTATTTGCATTTGATCTATTTTACATGTAATTGACACCAAAAATTCGGACAATGTAACTCTAAGATTGTCAGCTAGAACACTGGCATACATAACAGCTTCTTACTAAAAAAGTCAACTGATCAATTAAAAACCAATCAAGAATTATTACTCAGTAACAGGCAATCAATTGTAAATACAGTGAAACCTGTGCTTACAGCCACCTCCGAATAAAGGTCACACTGTAAGTAAAGGCCACTATTTCAGAAACCATTATTGGTTAAACAGAACAATTCAACCTCCAGGTAAAGGTCATCTGTACACAAACGCCACATTTTGTCTCTCCGAAGGATGACCTTTGTTCACAGGTTTGACTGTATATACTGTCGATATTATTTTGTTAGGAAGTAATGTTTGAAGTCATTTTTTTCTGTTGGCGTATTTAAAGAATTCATTTTGTAGAAATATAATACAGTTTTATTTCTCTTAGGTATTAACTCTTGATAATTTTATAAATAAACAAAATTTGTTCTAAATATGATTAACAAAAAGGCGATTGTTTTCACTCGGGCTTTGTTGCTATGCGTAAGCAGGTGCCTGTAACGGTGAACTGCTCGGATGTCCGACCTGATTTGTAGGGTTAAATCGATAAAATACAATTGTGAATTATTAATTTGCTTCCAAAATATATCATTTTGAATTAAAAAGAAAGTTTTAAATTTCTAAACATTCACAACAATTTCATCTAATTAGAGTAAATAGCAACGGTCCAACTATACATTATTTCAGATACGTAATATTTGGATAGCAAAAATATTGCATTTATAAATGAATATTCGAACATATTCAAATAATCTATGAGAATATTCCAATGTCAATTTTAGTATTCGTTCCCATCCTTATTAGTCCCCCCCTACACGAGTGACCTGATGAGACTAGGCTAACCCATTGTCTGTCTACGAGAAGAAAATCTGAATCCTGTGATAAATTTGAACATTAAGATATTTTAACAAATATTGAAATTGTCTTAGGGATTATGAGATTATGAACATTAGTTGTCATGCAAGAGAAAAGATCAATATAACTGTAAAACAAGTTTGGCTCAAAAGCTCCAGTCACAAATGATCTAAAGAATTTGGTCATGACCAATAGATGATCCCTAGGATCTTCAAACTTGATAGGGAGGTTGTTCATGATCAGTAGATATCCCTTTTGATTTTGAGATAATTAGGTCAGAGGTTAAGGTCACAGTGACCTTAAACAGTAAAACAGTTTCCTGCTGTATGACTAGAGAACCATAGGATGGTTTGGCATGACCAGCCTACTGATTTAGAGGTCAATTAAGGGAAAGTAAAGAATGTAAGAATTCCTGCAATTTTAAAAGAGCAGTTGGGTCATGGGCCCTCATGTTATTGCCAGCAGTATTTTGGTTAAATGTGGAGGGAATGGGGGATGCATATCTGTTTTACAAACATCTCTTGTTTTCCTCTGTCCGCTTGAAAGCCCACATTTTACTTCAGCTTCATATTCAGAGCTAGAGATAATTAAACATCTCTGAACATTTGAAAGATTTTATTTTCTTCATATACTATTGTTCCAGAAGCTGAAGACCGGCTTGTGAAATGTGATACAGCACCAATGAAGTCACTTGATGCTCTTCAAGTACAACGTGTTTCAGCAAGTTACAGTGGTTTACGAGATTACACAAAAGAACACTGTTGTTTTTTTTTGCGAAAAGATGGTTATGAAAATGGCGCGTCATCTTCTGGCATGTCATTCAGATAAACTTGAAGTCAAAGCCATCCCCTCGCTTCCTCCTGAAGGAAGCAGCCTGGATTCAACTGAAGTTAAGAGAATAAAAGTGAAAAGAGCAGACTTGAGGCTCTTGATCTTTTGAGAAATCTTGGGAGACTTCAGCCACAATGTAAATGCAATAGCTAAAGGGTCAGGCACACTAATAGTTGGTAAAAGAAATCAGCACACAAGTGTGGGTGAATATCTACCATGTAGTGGTTGTTACGTGTTCTATTTGAAAAAGAAGCTGTGGAGGCACTGCAAGAAGTGTAAATTGGTGAAAGACCAAAATCAGAAAGATGATGAAAACCAAGCTTCGAAACACAATATGACTACTAGTAGGCTACTATTGTATGGTGCAGGTGGGCAAATGCGGAATGAGGAGCTAGATTTTGATTACAAGAAATATGTGATACACAGACTAATGAATGATGAAGTAAGTCTGGCAGTAATTAATGACAAATTACTTGTTGATTTTGGGAAAGCTCGGAATTCAAAGAGCATCTGATGTTAGAGCCAAATTGAGAATACTTGGTCAGATAAAACTTGAATTAAGGAAAATTGTATGTTTTGACTATATAGAACAATATCTATCAGCTCAACTCTTTGACACTTGTGTAAGTGCAGTCAAACACCTTGGGATAGTTTCTAAGGAGAAGAAAAGTCTCAGTGGAACAGATTTGCTTGAAAAACTAGATTTAGTGCTAAAAGCTGGTCAGCTGTTGAAGATGGTGACGATAATGAAAAGAGGGAAAGCACTAAGAAGCAATGATAGTGGGATGAAAGAAGCTGCAGATGGATTTATCGAGCTCTATCTTGGCGAATGGGCCGATAAAATTGGAGGAATAGCTAGAAACTCTATTGCGCAGCGAAAGTACAACAGAAAGATAGTTCTTCCTATGACTGAAGATGTGGTCAAACTTAGTGTAAGTACTTACTAATGTTGCTAGTGTAATGAGGTATCTTACTTCTGATTGAAATATAGAAATGGTTATGTTTTCCTCCAGAGTAATTTCAACGCAGGAGGATATAGGCAGGAGGCAGTATGTCAAGACCGTAATTGATCCAAATTTTTTTTTATTTTCTTTGTTCTGGGAAGGAGAATACATAACAAACATAAAATATAGTTGCTGCATTGTCTGTCTTTCCTTCTGTCCGTCACACTTTTGGATTTAAATTCCAAATCTTTCAAAGATTTTTTGTTCGATCTTCACACAATGAGAGTATGTACAGTGACAGGAAGTTCAGTGTACAAGAACTAACACTCTGCCTTGCTAAATTTTCTTCTTGGGAGTGTAAGTCTTAAAAGTGCTGAAGTGAATTTCTAGAAACTGAAATTCTACAAAGTGTCAAAGAATCATAAATCTATTTTGACTCATTTTTATTTGTCAAAAGGGACATATTATGCTATGGCACTGATTGTCCTTCTGTTAGTAATTTGGTTGCAGCTCCATAGCTAGAGAATGTATGGGCCTAGGATCCTCAAACTCTGTATGAAGGTTGATTGCGAGCAGTAAATGAGCAATGTTGATTTTTAGGTCAGTAGGTCAAGGTCACAGTCACCTTAAACAGTAAAAAATGTATTTGGTCAAAAACTAGATAAGGCTTGGGCCTAGGGTCCTCAAACTTGATATGGAGGTTGTTCATGACCAGCCAATGATCCCTATTGATTTTGAGGTCATTAGGTCAAAGAGACCTAAAACTGTAAAACAGATTTTGCTCAGTAAATAGAGAAT
>JAUMHA010424682.1:0-10180 GCA_032359765.1 Saxidomus gigantea | reverse complement strand
GACCAAGGGGATTATGACCAAGGGGAATTTGAGTGTCTCCCGATTATTACATTAACAAAAAGAGAAGAAGAAAACACGCAAGGTTTGATCTGTGTGCAGATTATTAAACGACAACATCTGTAAAATGTAACAGGTATTATTCTACTGCAGAAATGGAAAAGTTTTTTTTTCACAATAAGCAATGTGGACAGTGTTACAAACCAGCTGCAATTAAGAAGGAAACATATGTTTGAAAATGAAAAAGATCACATACTTTTTAAGGCATTCAACATCAAGCGTTTACTAGAGTATGTAAAATCTATTTGATATTCTGAAAAGGAAACTGTTCTATTTCTCAAATTACAAAAAAGCCTACCGAAATCAAATGTCAGTCTTAATCAGATCAGGAATAACGGACTGGGAATTTAAGATCGCAAAATAAAAAAGTTGACGTACTATTTAGGGACATGTAGGACTTTAAAGCACACTATGCTTTTGCAACATACTTGCCGTGTGCGCCTGTTCTTGAAAATAACTGGTTACAATTTTCAACAATTCTCACGAGTAAACATTACGCACGTGTAAAGGGAACAATCAAGTGCACACTTGATTCATGCCCATTATTATGTCAAAATTCACGAATTTTGTAGCTTTTGGATTATTCTGTGACTATTGTCAACAATAACTACCAACGAATTATATTTCCAACATCCGTTATTTACATTAAATTCATTAATGACTAAACATGTGACTGTAATTAAATAGTGCTCTCTAGTTAAAACATTATTATTATTATTATTATTATCTATTGCAAGTAATGTGAATGAGAATGTTGAAATTTCTTTATCTTCTGGTCGAAATGGTAAACATTAAAACCTTGCTGTTATTAACAGAAATATTGTATATGCATTTATTGAATAAATACTGTTTAAACTAAAACATAAGAGTTTGCCCTTTACCCACAAAAGTTACGCGTCAAGTTCAATTTTCGGCTTCGCACATACAGTTACTGAAAAAATTCTTTACATTCGGTAAAGGTGATTCCTCGGTTGTCATCGCTGGTCTCTATGCATCTTCAACTTGAATAATATAATAACCAAGATTAGAAATGAAAGAAGATGACGATCTTCCATTACCTTGAAACTATCAGATTATTTTTATGATAATTCTATGTTGTCAAAAGCTTTTTGTGTCGTTTAAAATTACTTTAAACTTGATTGTCAGTCAACGGTAAATACCGAGTTTTCACCTTTTACCGAATGAAGAAATGAGATTGTAGATCACTACACTGATTGAATAAATCATGACCTTAGAAATACTGCTGTCGTGAAGTGGAAGAGACATAAACTCTGATGTCTCTTCCACTTCACGACAGCAGTATTTCTAAGGAAGTTTAAGCAAAGCATATCCTTTCTTCTTTTGGAACTATGTATCTATTCTTATTCTTGCTAATACTCTTAAAATTTAGTCACTACTGCTTTGTCCGTTATTCATTATAGTGTTTCCATAAAAAAGCCGTCATTACATACAATGTGCATCACTTCAAAGTCCAAGTTTTACATGGCTGACATATATTATGGTCATCAACTGAACAACCATACAACACATGAAAAATATTTTCCGATCTGTATATAGTATGTGTAAAAGATAACTATCCGTATACCGAATGTTTGCGTAAATCGTAACCTGTCTACTAATATCTCTACACACTGATCTGTGTAATTAATAGTTCCTGCATTTATTTGTAGTGGTAAACAACACTGCACTGCTGTTTCACCGAATTTTATTTTTTTAAGTTTTAGCATATTTAGTGTGTATGTTCAAAACCAAAACACAATCTTTAAAAAAAAATCTGGATCAACAATACCACAAAAACTGGATTTTTCAGGTTACTTAAAAAATAGAGCCCTTTTGGACTGATTGTCACCCCACTTGTTCTCTTTATTGAAAATTTGTTTCAATCGGCTGTACAAGAAACTCCAAACATGCTTTGCTATCTCAGGGTGTAAATTTTATATTTTCGACGGCCATATTGAGGTTGCATGCCGTGTGACAGATATTTTTTGTGTAAGAAATTGGTTTTTGTAATCATAAGAAATTTGGCTTCAATTAAGACTAGTTTCGCTTATGGGCGTTAGTTCAAATAAAAGCCCTTGGCTGCTTTACTATATGCTCAGATTTGTACTAAATTGGTTTCACTTGCAATTCAAATGTGTCATATGTGATAAAAATGTGCTATTTTGAATGTACTTGTTACCACGAAGAATAATAAATTGTTGATATATCTTGTCAACAACAGCTTAATTTAAAGCCATTATTAGTTTTGTTCAACAGAAGTGACTCATTTCGGAAAAATATAACAAATCTTGTGCAATCACGTTAATAAAGTAAGTTTTATAATTTTGATCTCTTTTTTTCAGTAATTTATTGGCTTCGAATCAATATTGTTGGCACAATCGTTCTACCACAAGATTAGCCGTAAATTGATACAGTTTTAACTGAAACATTGTTTTATGATATTCGTGTAAGCGTTGGAGTTAGTCCTTCGGTAATTGGTTGCTTTGAAAACAAAGCACTTCTGGACTTAGCCATATGTGCAGAATAGACATTTAAACGGTTGTGATCTTGAAATGTAAAAATGTCTAAAGACATTTTCGTTTTCCTTTTATTAAACTTGGTACAATTGGCATTTTGCTCAAATGTTGCGGGGCAGATGCCAGTCTCTGTTAACTCATCAGAATCATTCAATGACGCAGTGCTGTTGATGATTCAAAAGCAACATGATTTATGCCCGTATGTACCTCTTTGTACAAAAAGTAACATGTCTACATATCCTGTGAAACGTACTTATAACAATATGCCTTGCTGTAATCGATGTTCTTGCGAGAAAACTTGTATTCGAAACAGTACGTGTTGCCCAGACTTCGTCCATCAGTTAGAAGAAGTTAGAAAGATGGAAAACGGATCGAGCGAATCTTCTGAAACCAAAGTCCAGTGCGTCAGAGTACAGTATGGGCCAGTAGAAAATAACAGCGGTTACAAAATGATTGCGACTTGCCCCAATAATTACACAAACCAAACAATCATTAAGCGTTGCAACAAAATCTTTGATTACGAAAACGTTGGGACTTTGACCGACCATATACCGGTCTTTGTTCGCGTCTCCGGACAAGTTTACAAAAACAAATACTGCTTTATGTGCAATGCAGTAAACACAATGACAGTTATATTCTTTGACTTTATATTTAACTGTACTGGTGAATTGCAAACAATAGGATATCCCCCACCACGCCCTTTAGAACTGGCTGTGAATATGATTAAAGGACGTCGATGTAATATTATATTTAAGATCAACCCGGAAGATAAAAGAATGGTTAATTTGAAACTTGTGGAATGTCACAGTGACGTGCCTATTATCCAATCCTGTAAAGCAGATTACGCTGGAACAGATGTAGAGAAACTGTGCAATCAGTATACATGGCCAGTGAAAATGAACAAAAATTCAGGGATGAGATTTTACAAAAACTATGCATGTATGCTCTGTAATGACGTATCATTTAAAGAAAGATGTTACGAAGTGACTTTTGATAGAGTTTATGTTATATCGTTACTAACCGACCGATCGGAAGTTCTGACGTCATGGGAATCCTCTGATTTGGATGAACAGAGCGATAATGGACTATCAATCATCAACCGATTCTTTCTTGATTCGTCAGGCAATGTAATTTGCCAAAAAGGATTTATTTTCCACAGACGAACGGTAAATAATTTCTGAAGATTTTTAACTTATTTGAATTAATAAAACTATTGAAAAGTTGGATTGTACATGTAATACCCAGCATAAGGAATTTAGCTGCATTTGCCTCACGTGCACTTCAACGTTTGTAAATTTCATATTTATACACAGTTGATACTCTGTTAATAATCTGAATTTCAAACTGTTCTTTTCGACTGAATGGACTCTGGCAATATGTATTCACTCATATTTACATCTTATATTAATAGAGGGCCGTCGCCAGTTCCTGAAAAGTAGTCCGGCGTTAGGTAATCGGGTCCGGCAAGTGGCGAAGCACGATCGGGACAACATGAATGTGATCTTGGAAGGGGGATTTGGGGGCTCTTCCCCGAGAAAATTTGGTTTTCCTGCATGTCTTTAGACGCGTTTCATTACATCCTCGGTGTGTCTTTGGATTGTATCTTCAGACAATTTTGTAAAGATTTTAAAGGAAAAGGTTTAAGTTTTTGGATAGTTTTAGCAGATTTATTTATTATTCTTGCGTTTCTGACAGTTTCTGACGGCCACAGCATAAAAAGTTATTAATAAATAGGGATTCATGGTGTCGGATACTTAGAGATGTATGTAACACCATCTTTCCAACTCGAAAATCTGTTAAAATGTAAGCTTTCTATGTCACTACTTTCATTGTAATGCATAGCATTCACAATCTTTACGTTAGTAAACTGCTAGGACTCACTTGATCTTTCTGACCAAAAGTACGTTTTGTGTCTGATTGATTAGCGACCGGATTCATATCCATTATTTTGAAACAAAAACATACACAGAAGGTTTTAAAATGTTTCCATTTTTATACTTGATTTGTATGTTGAAATGTCTTTCATATTTGACATTTTAATGATTTTATACATATCTGGATATAAAACTTTTATTTAAGATCAATCCATTGCATTTTTAGAAATTGCCTGCAAGTAATTTACTTTGCATTATGCCGAAAATCATATGTTCGTCCCAAAGTCAAAGAAGTCATGCTTCAACTTGAACTAGAAGAAATCAGTCACTGACAGTTGATGTGTCTGAGATAATCTTACTTACAGTGACTATAGTCCGTTACGAGTACGGAGCCGTGAATGTACATTTAGCCTATCGTAAACAAAGGTGAATACCGAGGAAAACATGAAGGTCGGAGCTCAAGGGTCACATTCAGACTATACCAGGATCTTTCTCACCCTCGGGCAATGTGATCGTTGACATTGACCACGCAGTTAAACACGCGCTATAGAAAATTGCATTGATAATTAATGCTTCGCCACCATTGATCAAAAGCGATTAATTTAGTTGTAAAAACTTTTATCGCAATCGAAAATAAATAATTAGAATAAACTGAAGTTGAAATTCAGCCATTTTTTTCTGGAGAACTTTGAACTCAGAATCTTCATTGTGCTGCGCGTAATTTAATACACAAAACAGAATTACGCAGAATGAATTTATCAATATGTAATGCGGTAATATACTACGTGAAACGATATCCTTTAGTTTATCAGGAACATTGGTTTCTAAAAAGTGATTCGCCTGCTGTTTGTTACCGTTGGTATCACTAATATGCTGTTGGTAAACACATAAAACGATATACAGCCATTATAGAAGGACGAAACGCGATCACTGTTCGATTTGTTCCAATACAGTTTTCTTCAGTAAGTCTGGACCCAACATGCACACTATATTTTATTTTTGTGTTTAAAATTTACAAAAAATGTCAGAATCATGGTACAGAGGTTGCAAGTTTCGTTTGGATTCACTAGTACATAATAATGACTCTAGAATTTTAATAAATTATATCCTTTTTTCCAGAAGACGTGTCGCCAGATATTATGCCCAATTAATTTTTTCATAAGGAACGGAACATGCACCCCACTGTTTGATATTTTGTCTGGAGTCGCATATATGAGCCATATAGAAATCATCCCAGCAAATGTCAATGGAATTGAGACAACCGATTTTGAACAAGCTATGCTTGATTCAATCAACCAGAGATTTCGACTTTACATAGATAATGATGACTATATGTTCAGTCTGTGGAGCAACCGTCAAACACCGGGAAATATAGATCGAAGTAGAACATACTATCTTGTCATTGTCATTACAGGCCAAGACGATTATACTGCGTTTATTAAGTTTTTACACTGGTTTGTGATATTAGGAAGCAAAATACGAGTAAATGTTAGAAGTACTTATTCAGTGGAAACATATATAGGCCTTCGTTTTACTGATGTTTCCGTCATTGCTAAAGGGGAACCTGTAGGTCCGCAAGGTGAATCGTTGCATCTGATTGAACCAAAAACTTGGCTAAAAAAACTTCAAACAATGGAGGCTATGACTCGTTTCGTTCAAGTAGCAAAGTCTTTATTGTGCTATCGGGTTGCATTAAATTTTTCTGAGGTTGAATTTAAAAATAGCGCTGTAGCAGTTTTAGAAACTAGGAACATTTTAACTATTCCCAGTTTTCACGCTGAGAGGTCTGCCGTGTTTGTTTGTGTGGAAGATGCATTTGAAGGGGTTCAAAGCGTTTCTAAGTATATATTCAGCAGCAATGCTATTATGAGAAAGAAAAACACACTGAACTCAGGAGATGTGGACGAGACTGTCATACATAATGATAGAAAATTTACTCAGGATGCTAACAACACGTTGTTAAAGTCTCTCTTAATTACAGCATGCACTGTGGCGTTCATTGTAGTTGTTATTGGTGTCAAAAAGTGTATAGTGAAATACACAAAAATGCATCAAGGTCCGATTCCCGACAATCTATCGATTAGTCACGAATCAAGTAGTGAACATTATGCTAACAATGCGGGGTGCACGAATCGAAACAGCGATATTTGTAAGTGTAGAGATCCTGCATCTACGGGCTTCTCAAAAGTGAATATACAGACCAAATATGTAAGAGAAATTGGCAAAGACTGTAAACCATGCAAAATGGGAGAAACTGAAGAAAAGAAGGACACTGAAAATTTACGTCAAAAGTCAAAGCAGGAAGAAAAGGAAGATGAAGTTAAAATAGACCTACAAGAAATGAGCACCATAACCAGACATAATTCCAAAATACACTGCAAGTACCAGGATAGTATTAGAAGTAGCGATGTTGTAGAACCAGATGAGAAAAGTACCATGTTGAGAAAGGAAAACGTGATTCATGAAAATGCAGCAGAACCGCAAGAGCAGAATACTGAAAACCTACGGGAAAGAAAACAAGTGGAAAATATGGCAGAGCCACAAGTTTACAAAATTAACATACTGCGAAATAGTTTCGGAATCACACAGGCGGTAGAACAACTAGAACTTAACATAGAAAACAGATCGGACAGCATACAAAAAGAGAAAATAACGCAAAACATCGGGAGGTGGGTGAAAAACATAAAGGAAATAAATGAAAATGACAACGCAACAGATCCACGCGAGCCGAGTATTAAAAAAAGAGAGGGAATCAATGAAAATGACAACGCAACAGATGCACGCGAGCTGAGTATTGAAAAAAGAGAGGAAATCAATGAAATTGACAAAGCAACAGATGCACGCGAGCTGAGTATTGAAAAAAGAGAGGAAATCAATGAAAGTGACAACGCAATAGATGCACGCGAGCTGAGTATTGAAAAAAGAAAGGAAATCAATGAAAATGACAACGCAACAGATGCACGCGAGCTGAGTATTGACAATAGTGAGGAACTCTATGAAAATGAAGATGTTATAAATGAACGCGAACTGAGCATCGAAAACAGAGGGAAAACCAATAGAATGACAAAGTAACAGGTACACGCTTGCCTAGTTTTGAAAAAAGAAAGGTATTCAATAGAGATGGCGACACTTTAGGTGAACACGAGCTGAGTACTGAAAACAAAGACGAAATGAATGAAAATGACAATGTACCACAAACACGCGAGCTTAGTATTGAAAACAGAGAGGAAAGTTTTGGATGTTTCCAGTCGACGGAAACCAAACTAGTCTAATGTTTAAAACAGATCGGAGAACGAGCGACGTTATCAGGGAAAACAACACAACAAGTGACTAAATACCAGCAAATATACAAAATTGGAAACTACATTTTTTGTACTTAAGTAAATATAAATAACTAGTTATACAAGCAAAATTTTGCTAAAATACCTGACAGAAGATACTCCAAAATCAGGAGCTTGCACAAGAAAACCAATAAAAACAATGGTTACTAAAGATCGACAGGCATCAGTATCAGTTATAAAAAGGCAATCTTTAGAATACTGTATATAGAAAAAATAGTCAACTTTAATGCACACACGATCATATGAATGCAAACAGTTTTGTTTTAAGCAGAGCAAAATATGGTCGAAATGCTACTTAGAGTGTCATTAAAAGCAATTTTACATAAAAAATATACATTGAAAGTAATGGTTTTCATAAAGTACATGCATTCAAAATGAAAAAAAAACAACAACAACAACAGCCGTATATACTTCCATAACCAGAACTGATATATCTCTTTTAGACGGGACATTTCGACAACCAGAGCGTATACAGTAATATTTAAGAATAAAAGTCATTTTTACTATTGTTATATATGATCAACTGTTTTCATACGCTTTATGTGTATTCATTCATGATTATAGTAATCTGTGTTGTATAGAATGTGATGACAAAAAAGCTAATAAAAGAAATAAAAAGTATTCTGTTTTAAAATTACTTGAAGGTCAAAGATCACTCCGGATGTTACTATAACTCGTACCACTTACATAACCAAGAGAGATGTCTTACCGACCAACTTGACAGTTATTTATACCGAGAGAATGCTAATCTTGCCTTTTTAAATCAAACTGTAGCTCAGTTTTCATTTTCAATGAAATTGCAAATAAACAATCCCTTCATCCATTTTAGTGTGTGAAATAACAACAGGAAGATGAATGAGTAAATAGAATTCAGTTCTATCATCATTATAGCAGTAAAATTATATTCGCGCATATTCGAAGTAGTCACGTGTCTAAAAAAATCATCGGAGCATTGCAGTAATTTGCATCCTTTATGCTAAGATGATGCTGGCTGAAACATTTTCTTTCCAATATTAAGAAAGTATAGAATGAAATGGCATCAAAGCGTCAACTTAGAGAATGAATGTAGATAAGAGTGACGTGATGACGTTGTAGAGTGACACGTGAACATTGCCTCTAGACCGTTTAAACATTATATCACGACACCTATTGTATAAGTACGATACAGCACATGAAGCTTCGAGCCACCGTAAGCAATTGTATCTTTGAGCTAAAAGTAATCGTCAAGTGTACAATGGGTCCGTAGTAAAACGCGTGTTCGTTTTCGCATTACATAGATATATCTAACAATATATCTTGAAAGAGCATACACCTATTAAATTTGATCTTTAAGATTCATAGCATAAAAATAGCATGTCTCAATAGATAAAATCTTTAAGATTCATAGCATAAAAATAGCATGTCTCAATAGATAAATATCGGAAAAATCGGCCCCGCCAAGATGGTCACTTGTTTCAAATAGAGCTATATAGGGATGATCTAGATTACAGACAGGTTTACAAATCCGCATTGAATTAAAAGTTTGTCCTCCTCATCATCCATGAAGGCATTAAGTGTCCTTGCTTTGACAAGTACATCTCTTTTAGATTTCGACACTCGCACAATCGTCTTCAACTCCTGCCTTAGACATTTTTCCGCGTTCGAAAGCGTTATGTCCTCACTAAAAAGATCTTTAATAAGCGAACGAATGGCATATATTCTTTATTACCTCCACAAGTAGGAGAGCCACTTTCTTCAAAGGTTGGACTGATTTTGACATTCTTATAAATCGGTAGTTGTAATGTTGTAGTATCCATAGTCTGACCAAAGAACTTGGTCATGTGTCGAACCCTTGTGGATAATGATAGATATATGTTCTATTCACTATAAAACAATGTTGAACTTTGCCTTTCTTTGGTGTTCAAGTTATTTCTTCACGAAAAAAAGCTGTCTTTCTTTTTTGGAGGACAAAAATTGAAAAACATACTGCGCTATTTCTAACATGCATACTTACCGATTTGAAAAGCTAAGTTTGGAATTTTTTTTGGCACGAATAAAGGTCAATTTCGCCGGTAAGACACCAATGGTTACTTGTATTTTGAACAACCAATGTGCTCCAGGGACTTTACGTGCGTAATGATTGACATCTTATCACCGCTCCTACGTGGTATCAGTACTAGGACCAAGTCTCCGCCAGCTACTGGCTGTTTTTCTATATGTCTTTACAGGGGTCTGAAAAAACTATAGTCAATCAGCATTGAGCTCATACCTGAGACTTGGGATCGAACCAGCAATCCACGAATTGACATTCAAGAAGCTATATCACTGCTTCTCAGAAGTATAGATTGGTATATATTTTTAGGATATATTATGTTTGTTTCCGGCCTGAACTCTCCAGTAGTAGGCTTATAAA
>JAUMHA010424660.1:0-10180 GCA_032359765.1 Saxidomus gigantea | reverse complement strand
CATGTACATGGGTTTTAAATTTGCATATTATCATCATATGCGACCGAACGTTTTCACTACGTTCACCGATCGTTACATTATCATGAGTATCATGTGACAAATTAATGCCTAGCCGTTTAACCGAGACAGTGCGACGTATCCCGTTTGTAAGCCACACTTCATGAAACAAATGGGCCCACACATTTGTAAACCAGGACCCAGTTATGCGAAAATATAGCCAGTTGTTACTCTAACCGCTGGTTAAATTAGACTCTTAGATGATTCTTGATTGCAAGCAGAACTGCAACTGATGTGTTTGTTTTACATTTACTGTTTATTGTCATGAATACATGTACATACAATTGTTTAAAATGTAAAATAAGTACAACCCTAAAAGTTAATCTACTGTTATGTTAACGGTCGGTTAAATTTTCGAACAATTGGGTCCTGATATTGTTATTTTTAAGGATCTGGAAATGAAGCGCCAATTTCAGTGTAACAAACTGGTTACGCAAAGTCTGATACGAGATATATTCTATTTGAAATACTGACGTTATTCCGCGTAACACTAAAAGGGTAAGTAAATTGTATGATCTCACTTTTCAAGGGTCATAGAATTAAGATATAAATGTATAAATATTTTAAGATAAAATCACGGACACGACATTGCAAGTTCTATGATAGTTACATAATCATACCAATGTAATTCAATGTAGTGACATGTTAATGATATATCCTGATACATAAATTACAGGTAATGTATCGAGCCTAGTGTAAAACATTCTTAACTGACAGTTTTATTCTGCATTCGGGTAATAACTATTTATCTACAATCAAACGCCTTTTCGAGATCAATAAGACACAAAAAGTTATTTTTTGGGTCTTGGCGAGTTCACCAGGGGAGACATCCCACGGTCGGTCGAGACTATAAACAATTAAAAAAAGAAAGAACTTATTTATCATACATTAGATAACTGTAAGTTCAGTGATATGTTTTATAGTGATTGTTGTTACTAACCTTTATCGTGTACTGTTTTTCCAGTTGAGCCTCGCTGTGAGAACGCTTTCATTTTGGCTTCGGGACCTTGAGATTAAAAGCCTGATGTGGATCAATACAGTAAATATACAATTTGTACTATATTCTTCTATCTCTGTAAGCAACGAGTAGGTATCTTGCTATTTTGAGATATATACCTATTTTTTCTTAGGTACGGAGCTATCTCTTCAAAAACAAACATATCTTCTCGTGCAACAACACCAAAATAACGGTTGGCTGCACAATGTCCGATCTGGTCATGAGGTGATTGTAATATCGCGGATTTGAGAATGCGTTATCGGAGACGATTTCTTTTTAAAATGATAGATAATGCCGTTTGTGTTTGGTTTCTTATTCGTACGCGATTCGTCTCCCTTTACGTTTGTTTGTCAGTTTGCTACTTTTGTTTGGATCCCCGGTATGCTTTCACTCTCTTATTGGACTCTGTCCCTGATAGCATCACTTTGTATAGTTGCGAGTTTCTTGTATGCACATATAGTCAATCATATCCCGTCTATCAAAGCTTCTATCTTATATCTACATTTTATTTAGAGAACTTGGCAATACATGTACATTTAAGGCGGCTTGATAAAGTGTCATACTGTATATCCTACTGAATAATTTAAGATACAGTTGCGTGCTAGAAATTTCCAATAAAAATAATATGATCAGATATCTTTAAATAAAAGGTGGATACTTTGTATTTTCGCTGAATGGCCTCAGCCAAGAACCCGAACCCCAGATGTCACACCCGTTTTAATGTGACCAACTTTCTGGTCGTCCGTCTGTACGTTTGGCTGAAGGTTAATGGTCCTGTTACAGTATGTTCAGCTTTTATCTTCATTTCTTATAATAATGAATTATTCTCTTACAATCAACATTTTTCACGGAATCAATTTCCATCAACATTAAGCAATGCGGCATAACCAACTGGGTGCTTTTTAAAGCAACTAACTTGTAGTTTTATTGTGTGACTTTTCTGTATCGCTGATGAGCATAGTGAAGTTTTGATTTGGCGTATATGATGAGTCTAATTTTTATTTGAACTTTGCTTAGTTTGGTTTCCTGTTTATGAGATTACGTCTTATCGTTAAGGTTAAGTGTATAATTGGATTAAAGGACCATTGATTTAACATTTAGAATACTTTTCACACTTACATGTACTTACTGACCGACTCTTCTTCCTGTTCGGGTCACATCGTCTTCAACACTATTATTTGAACCTCCTCTCTCTGTTTTGCGCTGTTTATTTTGCCTCGCCCAATCATAGCCTGGTGCAATGTAGAGCCTTGTCTGAATATGACAACCCATTTTTTTTATTCGGAGATTCCAACTAGGAGCTCCAATAAAGTCTATGCTAGACGGGTGCCTGTGCAGAGTGCTCAACTTCCTGTCTTTAATGGTTGCAATATTTCTGACCGGTGCTGTTCAAAGAGATATCAGGGATCTTATATTGACGGTCTTATATGGAGATTCTGCGGTAGGCAGGAGTAAATAAATACTTTGAGCTTAGGATAAAGGACATGTGTTGGTTTTTAGTTTCAAATCATATTGCTGTTGTTGTTGTAGAAGTTTAACGCCCGTTCAAACCGTATTTTTGGACGTACTAGACTCCTATCCTCTGTAAGAAACTGCCAACTTTCTCACATAAAACAATATGTATGGTCACAATCGCTAGAGCCGCTGACTTGAAATCACTGTAACCTCTCAAAGATTGAGGGCCATGGGTTCGCGCCCTGCTACCGACCACTTCACTTTATGTGATAAAGTTGGCAGTTTCTTACGGTGGATATGAGTCTAGTACTGGTTCTATTATTTAGCACGTAACCTTGTTGTGTGTAATTTGTTAGCCACTTGCTACACTTGACCTACAAGTCACTTGCTACACTTGACCTGCAAGCCACTAGCTGTACTTGACCTACAAGCCACTAAGTGCACTTGATCTGCAAGCTACTTGCTAATTTGACCTGCAAATCACTTGCTACACTGGATCTACAAGCCACTTGCTTCACTTGATCTACAAGCTTCTAGCTACACTTGACCTACACTTCACTTGCTACACTTGACCTTAAAGCCAGTTGCTACATTTGATCTGCAAGCTACTTGCTAATTGACATACAAGCCACTTGCTACACTTGACCTTAAAGTCACTTGCTACACTTGACCTGTAAGCCACTTGCTACACTTGACCTATATATGTACCTTCAAAATCTATATCAATATGTACATGTAGTAAATAGAAATCAAGCCATTTGAGGAAAAATGCGCAACGTAAATATAAATAGTCAAACTTTTTGTTTGCAATATGTGCAATCTGGTGTCCATCTTTTAACATATGGGGTCTTCTTGATACTATCGTCCTACCAAAGTGAACTAGTTTTTATGGACGTGAATTGCTGCCTGTACTTTTCTCAAGTTTAATTCTTTACACCGGAACCAGGGATAAAAAAAATCCAGGAATATTTTTCCTTTGGTCTAGAATTATCTTTTTCAAAGGTGAGGAAGAGCTTTAAAGGTGAGGAAGAACTTGCAAAGGTGAGGAAGAACTTGCAAAGGTAAGGAAGAACTTGCAAAGGTAAGGAAGAACTTGCAAATGTAAGGAAGAACATCCATATTACTGTGAATGAATTAGAAATATAAGAGTACTGAAATCGATATTAGCAATTTTCACTGTCATTTTATTGTCATAAAACGGAAACACTGTGTAATAGGCTTTCACAAGGTGTGTTCTAAAAGAAACGCACGCTAATTGAATTTATATTAAAACACTTTTACTATCGAAACCATCTACCATTGCACAATTCAAAATATAAACATATATATATTAGTACATTGATAATATTAAAATCAATTAGGTAAGTTACTCTAATTAGCATGGCGATATCAACAGAATGTACCAGTCCTGTTTTGTGGCTTTCGATAAATCGAAGGCAAAAATTAATGCCACTGCTGCATAAGCGCAACGCAGAAGCAGTGGCAGATTATCTCAAAATACACCCATCCCATTTCTGATATATAATTATCAAAACACTTGATTAATTTAGCGAAAACCGACCGACTAAAGTCCTTCCTAACTGGTCAACAGACAGTGCTGGTTTAGCAAACATTCTTAAATAACAGGGCCATATAACTCCACGTTTTAAAGGACGTTCCAGGTGGTTATCAAATTAAGCCAAGATATTAAGCACATTAACAATTTACTAGGTTCGGCAAACACCAGACAAATGCTTTCTAAAATGAGGATAGCAGGGCTTGTTTGGCGAAATTTTAGCTTTAAGGAGCATAACTCCAGAGAGTCTAGAGGAGATGACCAGTTGTTGATCACTGCCGAGATAAAATACCTAATAAATATCAGGACTTGGTTTGGTGATGATAGGACGGTGGAATTTTATTGGTTTGATTTGTAAAACCAAAACAAACATAATATTTATCGTTTTCATATGCCTACACCTTTAACGTCGGTCAGGATATACAGACCACACATATATTCATTCAATTAATTTACGAACCAGTTTGATGTCCGTTTTGAATGTTCTGAAAACTTAATACGTGACAATATGCGCAGGCTCGTTTGATTTCAACAAGTTATATAACTGCATTTGGTCTTTTGCCAATGTCACGACACCCGATAAGTCTAGTTTTTCGTCGGGAACCCTTAAATATCGTGTTTTATTCATATCTTTCCATAGTTCACCTTCACGTTGTTTGTATTCTTCTTCCGTCGTAAATGTTCTTTCACAATCGTATTTCCTAACCCGACGACGACTGTATGCTAAAATATCTTCGTCGTCATCTTTGGCAGGGTGAGGCAAAATGAGCGGCATTATTGGTGTGTCAAACCTTGCTGGTGGATTTTCTAACAAATATTCATCGACTTTGCCGATAAAGTGATTTTTACGTTTCTCCAAGTTTAGATAGAACACGTGCTCGTCTTGTAAAAGTTCTTGTCGCCTGTCCTCGAATAATTTAGTTCTTCCCGTATCAAGCGTTTCATCAGTTATATTAATCATTGCCATCTTATCTAGAGGCGACTTCTTCATTTTACCAGTACCGGCTTCTGTCACCCGCTCGGTCTTTTCATGGGTAAAAATGTCGGAATCATCTGAGGTAGTTTGGGCTGGGGCAGGTTTTGTCAGGTCAGGTTTCTCTCTTTCGTAACATTCTGATGATGCCGGTCTAAGACCATTCGGTACCTTTTTCGCAATTTTCTGCTCGGTTTGGTCGGCGACAGCTGCACTGACGGGACGTATCGTTGGTTTTGACGGAAGTTCTGTAGAGTTCCTGCGCCCCATGTCTGGTGGAGGAGCATCGATAAAAACTCCAGTAACAGAATTACTTCTTTTTCTTAACAAGTTTGTCTCTGTCTGCGACCGGCTTGGCAGTAATTTATCACCTTTGTGGCTACGCCTTGCTGAAGCCATGCTTCGGGAGCGGCTAATACCCTCTGGGTATAAATTCAATCTCCTGGCCGCTGCCGCTATTTTCATCGCTGCGTTCACGTTAAATGATGTGGCCGGTTTGAATTTCCCTTGCTCTTCCAATTCCCTCAAAGCGGTAATTTCTTCCGGTGTCAGGTTAGACTTCAATTTATCCACTCTCTCACGCAGACGTCTAAAGTTAGCCTTCACCGTACGAACGTGCAATGAGATGACGTTATACGTAAAACTCATCTCGAGATTCAACGTGCCGAACGTTTTCTGTAACACGCGTTCCTCTTTCTTGTTGAGGGCGGTTGCCTTCATCTCCCGTTCTGTCATTTTTCGTCTACTACCCATTTTATTTGTTGTCTTTTACTCCCTCATGAAATATCTGAAACGATAAAAAATATACATGTTGTATATTCCCTAGCTTGCTGTGAATGGTTGAACAGATATGCTACTTTATTCACCTACAAAAATGCATTTTCAAAGCAGGTACCTACAGCTTTTTACAAAATTTAAAAAGGGAAAACAAAACGACAAACTTATTCAAATTTCCTTGCTTCGAAATGTATCGCCCTACAAGTGACTTGCATTCACACTAATGATGGCTATCTCAAATATTGAATATTTGTGATTTTAGACTTGTAGGGTGATACATTTTGAAGCAAGAAAATTTGTGTTTTTCATGGTTGGATTTCTGTTAAATTTGGACACAACAGTGATACTAGATTATATTTCCATACTAAATAAGTTTTCATTTAATATTGTTTATCAAAACATTTTTACAGATTTTTTTTCTAAGTGTTGTGTTATTAAAGTCTTTCGGTGTATTATTCCTAACCCTTTGTATTCATTCATGATTTCACCATCTTAGAACATTCTGTCAGCGTATAAATATTTTGCTGTAACTGATTCTTTACTCACAGTTTCAATATTTTTAAAGAGCTGTACATCTCTACTGTTTTAGGATTCACTTTATATCATCAAAATTTATGAAATTCTGATACCGTGTTTCACCGAAATTATAAAAGAAAATTTCAAATATCAAAAATTCATTCATTTAGTTACTCATTCTTGCATTTATGTATTAATTCATTTATTAATTTAAAGTTATTTGTTTATTTATTCTGTTATTTACTTACTAGAAATTATAAATTCAACTTACTATTTTCCCATCAAAATATTCTGTATATCCTTATTTCATATTAACAATATTTTATAAGTTTGCACTTTTAAAAAATTATTTCTATTTTTCACCCTTTCATATGGAATAATAGTGCGGTCGATTGTTTTGAGAAAGTCAGTATGTCATTAAAATCATTTCTAACCAATCTTTACCTTTTTATCGCGTCAAAGGTATATAAGAACAATAGTAAATATTTTCATACACTTCCCAAAACAAACAAGGTAGATATAATAAAACCAACCACACGCAAATATGCTACCATTTTCCTATAAAAAAGGAAAGTTTTGTTTAATCGTGAATCGGAGGCCCTCTGACTTGTTCAGCTTTAAGGATCTTAAGTAAATATGCTGATGGATTTTGGTTTACAAATACTTTAGCCTGTAAATTCTTACAACAAATTAAAATATTGTAATACTATATTTACGTTGTATAAAAAATCTCCTTAATATCTCAGATTTTGCTTTAACAGAAGGTGCATTGTTTTGTCCGTGTTGTCTTAACTCCCAGCGTCTTTATTATACATTTACATTTAGTAAATGTAAATGCTCGTTAATACCGGGATTTTAACCAGTATGATAAATTGCAGTTACAGATAGATACTTTGGGGAAACTGCAGCGCTATATAAGTTTTGGAAATAGATTTAATTTTAAGACATGTCAAAGGAAAAATAGTGAGTTGTCTTATACACGTAAGAAATAGATGTCAGTTTAAAAAACAAACATCAAACCCAGGAAAGGCAACCACTGCTCAGAACAGATTCCGAAAACCACGGACACAAGATTAAGCTAGAAAAGGTCCTTAAAGATTCCCAAAGACGATGGAACCCAGATAAAGCAACCACGCGTCAAAATAGATATACGGTATTGAACTTAGACAAGCAAGTCAAGTTATAGAAGATTCTTAAAACCCGCCGCTTAAACAAGATAGTACAAGCCAAAGTACCTTTAAAAAACATAGAATAAGATGAGGCAAGCAAGGGTCATTTTAGGTACCTAAAGAAATACCGAACCAAGACAATGCAATCACACAAAATAATTTTCCAAAGAAATACCGAACCCTCTGTAAAGCAAGCAAACTTCAAAATCGATTCCCAAAGAACACCGAACCAAAGTCAATCAAGGAAACGTCACAAATCTTTTCCAAAGCAATACCGAACCAAGATAAAGGAAGAGGAGGTTATAATGTTACATTGGATTCAAAACAAGAAATAGCGAACCAAGATAAAATGATAAAGATACAAAGTTGCCAATATTTCTCTTTACCGAAATAGCTCTTTGACCATTTACAGAACCTCAATTTGAAAACGTAAGTTTTGACAGATAATGATCACAATATTTTCTTTACAGCCCACAGATTAAGCAATTTTCGATATTTCTCTATTGTTATAAATCCGTTTGTTAAGCGAAGCAGAATAATAGTAGTCTTGATCAAGTGTTTGTTACTTTCACTATAGGCAGGAACGTATCCATTTGTGGCACAAAAGAGCCCATACAAATTAACACTTACGATTGCCCGACTATTGAAGGCAAGGATCTCTGAAATGTCATAGAAATATAAAGAACATATCAATAGTTTCAATGAAATCTTTGAAAATCAAACTAGGGCCTGCAAAAAGCGCTCTTGACACGAACGTTTAAAACGATGGATTAAAAATAATAGAGAATTTACGAAATCGTTTATAGAAGAAAGTTCATAGAAAAATGCAATCTCCGGTCAATAAATCCTGGAAAAAAACAGGTTGGTTACAAGAGTTCACACGGAATGTTGTTTGTTACTATTGTACGTTAAACGGGACATTTTCTTTTGAAACGGATCAAGACCTTGGGTGTTTACCACAAGTTCATACGTATTAAATGTATATTCGTTGTAAAATGATCAGTTTTCTATGAAATTTGATCTTTGACACAATTTTGGCATGAAACTTCTCCTTGTGCTTTAAGGTCAAGCGTATAGTTTGTCGCTAATCAGATTCGTTTCACGTATGCAGGAAACAATTATGTCTGATATATTATGTTGAAGCGCTGTACAGTAAGTGAATACACATCACATTATGACATATAATAAATGTTCAGTTTGTCTATGGCAAACAGTTTAAAGTGATCATATTATGATGTCGTATATATCGATTTAGTAATCTTTCAGACAAAACGTATCTAACTGCTAAAATACATCGATTTAGTCATCTTTAGACAAATTCTACTTTACTGCATAAAATATATTACCGACTTAACTAGAGCGAGCCACCTATGAAGGCGATTGGTACAAGTGCCCTAGAACGCAAAGAATTTAAAGTAACGGCTGGACGAACATGACGAACATTTCCTGTTTATGAAATTATCTTCATTTGATATAGATATATTCCATAGAATTCTAATGGTCGTGAGAAGTAGTTGTGCATATTGCCAGACACAGTTAGCTTGGTTCCTTCAAAGTCTGGTTTACTGAGTACCAGTATCAGTTAAATGCAAGTTTTACATTGTAGAAGTATTGTTGAATCATTACCGATAACAAAGGATGATCAAAAGTATCTTCAATGAAACGTTTAACCGTTATCAGTTTAATAACTTAGTTTGAAGTGCGCACTTGTGTGCACTTTGAACGAAATTGTTATATTTAAGAAATAAATTTAGAAGCAGGATATTTTTTCCGATCAAACAATTTAAGAATGATGACGTCAAACAATAGTTTATCAGTTTTAATGAGCTGTATGACTCATCAGAAGGTGCACTACTCTCCAAAAGTAGTTTCATTTGTTCTACAACTGTCTGCACATATGGCAATGTTACGCACAAACAAAACGTTAAGAAGAAATGTAACCAGAAAAACATTAAATGTATACCCGAGTTTAAACACTCATCTGTTCTCAGACTAGCAGCGAAATTAAATATACGTCCGTAACCAGACTGGCAATGCAAAGTATTCGTCCATATGTTGCCCAACTGGCAATGAAAACATACATCCACCCGTAACCGAATTTGGCAATACATTACAAGACCTTCTATAGCAAAATTGGTAATTATATACATGTACATCCGTCACCAGACGTGCAATAAATACGTATGTCCATCTGTTACCAGACTTGCAACAAATACGTACGTCCATCTGTTACCAGACTGTCAATAAGATACATTATTGATACGTCTATTCCGAACCAGACTGGCAATGAAAACCAAACTTCCATCTGCAACCGACGGACAGTGACATACAAATGTACACACGTCCGACCGTAACAATACTCGCTATGAATACATACGCCAGTGGGCAATGAAAAAACATATACCTATCCGTAACCAAAAATAGAACGCTAAAGCCCACCCGTTACAATGGTTGCAATAGAATAGCCATAGCATACGACAGTGCGTTCATCCGTAACCCAACTGAGAATAAAATACAATTACGTCTATCAGTTACCAGACAACGAAAAACGTACGTCCGCTGATAACAAAAGTGGAAATAAAGTTTACATATATCCAGTAGCAAAAATAATGGCTTTGAAAAACATACTTTCATGTGTTACCAGTATGGCATCAAAATAAACACGTTTTTCCCTAAATATA
>JAUMHA010424649.1:0-10180 GCA_032359765.1 Saxidomus gigantea | reverse complement strand
TTAAGACTTTAAACCACGGTTTAAGAATTAATGTGCAAACGGCACCTGAAACTAGGGGTTTAAGAGGTGTTAAACTACGGGTTTAACAGTTAAACCTATAGTTTAAAGGATTAATGTGCATTTCGCTTGCCATAGTAAATAGTTCTTTGCACCAATGATATGATAATGAATGGAAATCGCCTGAGAAAGTATGATAAACAATTGATTAACATCATTGTTCAATGTGTAACTGTAAGATGTCACAAGATTTATGATTACTATTTTTTCATTCATGTTAACGTCAAATTATTTAATAGGTCTCTGTAATATGTGGAACATCTTTGCTCAAATTACAAAAAAGTAGGAAGCTGTCTCTCGGAAGAATAGAAATGTATTGGGACTTTGAAATAACTTATCAAGTTAAAACACTGTTCTATCGCCCGATGTGTTACTTTTGTTAATGTTACCCATGATTTGTGCAAGAGAAATTTTTAAAGGAACGTTCAGAGCCAAAATAAATATTATGTTAGATATTTACGCATTATACATTTGAAAAAATGTAGCTGCCTGTTTCCCTATATTACATTTGTATCACTTCTATAACTACATTGATTTTTTATTCTACCACTAAATGTCTAACCAGTTAAAGTGGCATTCCTTACATCTAGCAGATTACATTAACGAAAAACATAGATTATGTGCTCAATGAAGTAAAATGATAAATAAATACATTTTCAAAGAAGAACTTATGGCGACAAATGCTTCATTTTACCACAATTGATAAATAAAGAGGCTTTTTGTAATAAATCGCATCCACCCATTAATTGTACAACAACAACTCTACATATATTATTGCATGGTTTATGGTATATTTTAAACCGCTGATTTTATCAATAATAACTGGGAATGCATAGCTAAAACTTTTAGGTTAAATTATAATACTTCCAAAGATTCTATTATTAATGTTTCAGAGGTTATTTGGTTTCACATCAGTTATAGGGTATGTCCCTTTAACGTCTGCCCATGTTTCGATAACTTTAAGTCGTACAACATCGGGCCTCTTACTTGGATACTCGAATTTACACTTCCCTATTACATGTATATTTAAAAGGGTAATAAAAGGGAATACAACATGGCGTGTGTAATTAAGCGCGTCCAATCGCATTTGATTGTAACGTTACAATGATGTATTTCTACGCATTCCGTGAATTTCAGAGACTGTAGTAATTGAAAAAATATGGATTTCAATAATCGAAATGTCAAATATGTCTCCTTATTTTATGCATTTCGGTGAAATACTGTAAAACATCATTACGTACGAGGGTGAATCAAGAAATAACCGGCCTTCCATACTTTCCATTTGAGTTTGTCTTTCAACTGATCAAGCAAGTTGCAAAGTAAGTTCCATTCAATACTGTTCATTTAGGTAGAAAATCTAGAAGGATAACGCCTTTTTAGGCCCCCTTAAAACAGTGCACATGACCTTGGCGTCAGATGGCTGAGCCTTGAATCTCTAGAGTCTAGGGGACCCTGCTCAGACATTTAAGGCTATGTCTCCGGCTCATAACAATGAAACAAATCAAATCAAAAGAAAATGTATGCTTCTTAACTTATCATTCTTACGTTGTTTAGTTATATATTATGCCGTAGGTTTAATTATAGGCTAAGTCCAGCTAACATAATTTCTAGGGTAAACAGACAAAACCAGAATATTTGTATATTTAATAGCATATGAAAGCATTTATAAAATGAGGTATGAATTCTGATGCACATATTACATAGTGAATATACCTTTTATAGCAAATGGTTAGCGAGTCCCTTCACAGATCATTAACAATATCTTATGAAAAACTGCTCAGAGCATTCACATTGACCAGTTTTGTTATCCAATTTTCAGTTTCAAATATTGTACATCGTTTAGACGATATTAGCTTTAAAAGCTTTTTCTCTGTTACGAGATGAGCACCTGTCTGTGGTGACTTTATTTCTGCAGACAACCAAAAACAAACTACTTCAACTTCGTTTGCAAAACCTTTCTAATCAACTGCGCATTTTTGGTTCATGATTATCGACTAATACCGGATAGAAAATCTAACTTCAAATAATCCTTTTCATACGTTTAATGTTTATTCACCGTCGTCTTTTTTTCGAGACATGTTCTATGCTTTATGTCATTTTCATGTAAAAATCCTATCATGAAACAGACAGTCATGTTGTACATGTAGCTAGTCGAGAACAAGGCAAAGGGAAACAACTCTTTGGTAAACATTCCAGTATTCACATCGCTAACTACCGGACTTTGCAAACTTCATATGACGATGTACAAATGAAAAAGATAAACCTGTCAAAACTGAAGCTGTCAAATTGTAAGATAAATGCAAAGCACATTCGTGAAAGGGATATTTATAAAATGTCGAGAACAACGCTCTTCTGAACAAATTACATGCATACTGAATTACTATCGCATGGCATCTAAACACAGCATACGTGTATACACATTTTTTTTAAATAGAGTCTTGAATAATGATGCTTTGCATATACTAGATAAACAGACTATGCAAGAAGTTATAAGTGTTTAAATGCTATAATTGTTTTTTTCTCTCAAATCATCTTCTTGTAGGTCGGTAATCGTATTTTACAAAAACGAATCTATAGCAAAACTGGTGCTGTTGAAATTATGATACCAAAAGACTTGCGTTATATAGTTTCTAAAATACAATGTTATTGCACCAGATGAGTAGGTATTTCATGCTAACACAACGTTAACAAGGTATGTGCGCGTCGGGTACCCAAACTATTGCCTAACGGATAAAATGTTGCAAAAATCCTTTAAAAGTCTACAAAAATGCTGACTTAATGAGCTACTCACAGGTGATGAAACGTGAATCTATCATTTAGAACTTCTACGACGGGTAAATAATAGTCAGTGGCCAAGGAAAGGGCAAGAAATACCGATTATAGCAAAACAAATTAATTTTCTAATGCTATAGTCTTATATCTAGTTATTTGTGCAAACGCCAATGCACCTGGCAGTACTGTAACTCGAAAGGTCAGAAACATTACGTTTAACGTTACACTGGTTTGGGGGGTGTCTGTTTTACTATTAAAATGCATCTGAAAATGAGAGTAAAGGTGTGTAGCACTTTCTGCGGGATCAACGAGACAAACAATTGCACCCTGTGACTTCACCCCTTTCCTATATTGAAAAAGATGATTGCTTGTTTTAAAAGACCTGTCTCAAAACTTATTTAATACCCCTCATACATGTATTACACGTACTCTTAAAATGTTGCTAATAAAATATGAATATCAAATACAATTATCATTATCGTTAGAAAGACAATATAATCTTATATACATACGCTTGATACAAAGACTAAAACAGAAATCCCGCATGCAATAAATGAGCATACCCTACATATGGCAGATTATTTTCTTAAAATGTTAACAATATGCTAAATTACATTTTGTGCAGAGGCGAGAGATTTCTCTTCTGAATCATATATTTTCTTGTAAAATGCATATTTTTTATTATTTTACCTCCATTTAATTTTACAGTGGAAGTGGAAATGTGTATAGTAGAATATGTGTATTACTTCCTAATGGTAGTGTCACTACTTAGTGAAATATGAACACTTAAGTCAGTTTTATTTTTTTCACAACTCATCGGTCAGACTGTCTGAATTAAAAAAAATTAAAACAAATATATATTATGTCAAGGGGGTCGCTGTTGAGGTTTTGGATTTTTTCTCTTCCGGAAATTTACATTTAAAAATTATGATTTAACTGGGAAAAAAACTTACGCACATTAATAGGAATATTTTAGTGAAAAAGGATTGAACATTTTTGAGAATTTTTTTTTTGACCTCACATTTCGTGACCAAATTGACAAATTTTGCCAAACACCAAAATGGGGGTAGGGGTACAAAAATACTCATTCCTCAATATCTGTTCAAGATATTCACTCAATTCAAACTTTACTACAAGAAAAATAGTCAGAATATAAAAACACAGAAATGAAAAGTTCCTATTACAGTTACATGTACAATGCATATTGTCATATGTCAAAGCTAAAAAACACATTTTTGTTAGTTTCTTTTGAATTTGTTTCCTATATGCACATTAACCCCAATTCTTTATTCATATGACATAAATTCTAAAACAAAGGTCTAAATCATACTTTAGCCAAAATATCTCAAACACCTTTTAACCTTGATCATGAACAAACTATTTATCAAACATTGAAAACAAATTGATGTAAGTAAAGTGGATGGGGTAATGATAAGGAACGTAATATTTATTCAGATGATGACCAAAATACCAGTAACCCAAAGTTTTTATCCTAAAGTATGATATATTACTTTAATTTAGAAAAGATGGAAAAGTGTTACATATTCTGAAAAACACCACAAAACATAAAAGTTTACGATACTGAATTTTAGCTAATTCTGAATTAATAAAAAGAAATATTGCGAAAGAATAAAGTCATCTACTCAACATTATTTTTCCAAAACATTACTAGCAGTATGTTAGTCTCTACAAAATAGCAGGTTCAATAAAATTTCTTGTTATTTTGATTTTCAGCATTGACCCACCTTAAGGCAATATACCATTTAAAATGTAATTATAATGTATATGCTAACAATGTATTTCACATGAACTTAAAAAAAACCCAACAGTTTTCAAAACTTCTGCTACACTTCACGTCAAAATGAAATCAAATAATGAACATCAGTGTGAAACAATTATTAAAAACTATAAAACATTATGCGTACGTGTATATATGACATAAATATTAAAAGCTGCGGAGAAATAATTTTCACATGTTGAAAACAACAGTGTAGAATTTAGTATATACTGTTTTGGAAGAATGCACTCAGAAAGTTCATTTAACAAAGTGTGAAAAAAGATACAATTTCTCCTATGCAATATACAAATACAATGTGTATGTCTAAAACAGTAACAGCGTTTGTAAAAAATATTGTATATGTGATACTCTAAGAATAGCTCATGTTCTATGATGCAATATTTCCCTATCGCAGTGTTATTGGGTAATGCCCCTGAAGGCATCACCCAGTATAGCGGCGGATTTCATTTTTGCACATGGTCAATCACCAATATCCTCTTAACGATTAACTACACCTATCAAAGCTTTTATCTATTTTTAGAACTCGGCAATACATTTTGAACTAGCCTACTATATCGAATTACTTTGTCATAAATTATGTGCATTATTATATATATACTGCTTTTGAAAATTGTGAGAACAAAACCTATCCGTATATAGGATCTATTAATTATTCTTTCCCATGCATAATGCTGTGAACGTTTCAATATTAGAATATTACACTTATCCGTAGTTAGAATAAAGTTTGGTACTAGAAATGACCAATAAGAATAATTTGATTAAATATCTACAAATAAAAGATGGAAACTTTATCTGTTTGATGATTGACCTCAGTCAAGAGCCCGAACCGACAGATGTATCACTCGTGATTTTTTAACCAACTCTCTGTCTGTCCGTCTGCCCGTCTGTCTGTACATTTGGCCGGTTAATTGTTCTGTTACGGTACATGTAAGTTCAGCTTTAATTTTCATTTCATGTAAGAATGGATTAATCTCTTTATATCAAGTTTTCTCACTGGATCCAATCTCATCATCACTGATCAAAAGAAAAACATCTGCATGCAAGTTCCAAAAAATGGTTTAAATTCCAAACACGTTTCGGTTTTCATCATGCCTCTCTCGATACGTTCATGCATGTCAACATGCGGAACAACCCATTGGATGCTTTTTTGCAGCTAACCTGTTGATACAGTACTAAAAATTTATTATTGCATATGATGTATTTACCATTTTTTATCAGCTGTAAATTTATGGTGAAAAAGTGTTCAGGTCATCACCCTTGATACCTTTAAACAAGACTAGCTACTAATGAACCAGCCATAACATAATTTATAGTACACGTACAGTCAAACCTGTGAGCAAAGACCAACTCCGAATAAAATCAATCCTGTGAATAAAGACCAGCACTATCCACTGTGCACTATCCATTTACAATTGAAACACCTGTGAATAGACCACCTGCTAACAAAGACCACATTTGTAGTTTACCAACACTGGTCTTTATTTGCAGGTTCGACTCTATATGACTTGTTAATCTGTTTGTTTATATTATTGTTTTCTTTCTTCTTAATATGATATCGTAATTACACCTTGCATTGACTGTATTTGGTCCTCGTTCAGGTTGAAATAAACATATTGTTAATGTACATGTATAAAGAAAAGCAAGACATGATGTAGCCGTATTACTTGTGTTTACAACTTACAACTATGTTGATTTGTTATAATAAATGCTAGTACTGTAACAACAGGATCTAGCAAAATTTAGAATGAGCAGTTTGACAACAAAACAATACAAAAATTAAAAGAAGGCAAGGAAAACACAAATTTTTAACAATACAATATACACATAATGAAAACATCTTATTTTACAAATGTATAGGAAATAACCAATATAAGATAAAAACACTGTACTAGAGCGAATAATGTTTTACATGTAATATACTGGATATCGTAGTGACCATACATTGTTGTATATATCCGTTGTTGATAACCTTCTAAACACTGTTACATGTTTGCGTACATTGCATTGCTGTCAATATGGCACAAAAGCACATCGTAACAAAATTTGAACTGCTCCTGAAAAGATAATTGGATGTTTGTTATTACACCTGTATAAATGCAATAAAAGTCACAAAAGCAGTATTTGTAAAAACAACACATTGAAATCAATACCATTATTCATGTCGCATGTTGAAAGGTTCCAGTACAAAACGTATTTCATTTATTTTGTGTTACAAATATAGGTTTTTCGCTTACGAAATTGGGAATGATCTGTTCCCGCCTGACTCTCAAATATCTGATGACTTGCGGAATGGACACTTCTTTGTCAAGTCTTGCACGATCCATGATGTTCATCAGTACGGCAAGTAGTCCACTTCGATCTGATCCGTTCCTTCCGTTACATAACAAAAGAAATATGTACTTTAATTTTGATATTGACATTTTAGTCAGTAACTTGCTATTTATGAACATTAAGGGTAAGAACTGTGAACGTATTAATCATTTATTCATAGTAATAACATATTGACATATACTATATGAGCATAGTAAGCTTTTCGAGAATATAACGTTTGACAAAAAGGTGTAACGATAGATTTTCAACACCAGGCCCGTGGAATACCCTCGGTGTCTTTAATCATCTAAGTTTCAAACCAAACTCTTCTACCATTGTCTAGTGGAATATCATTAACAGACTACTCACATACACTGGACAATCACAGGTTTATTGTCAGCAACTCTTTTGTAATATTCTACTTTCTGAATGAAGTCCAGCATAATGCGAGGGTCGTTTGGAATAACACGGCCCTTTGGCCAGGCTTTGAACGCCAGCTGAATTATTTCTCGATCCTAAAACAAAATTTACAAGTTCTTTTTATAAGTAAGTGATTTTATGAAATTCAGTATATGTTTTCAAATTAATTCGTAATCTTTTAAGATTTCATTGTGATGTTTTAAAGTGTTTTTGTTATATATGTGGCTTTTTTGAATACGTCGAGGGCAGCATGTCAATCAATAATTATAAAGACATACATTTCAGAGAGTTGGATGTATTTGCAATGTTTGCTGATGCCTTTTGATTGATTAGAACAACACTGTCATAGATTTCAGTCTCACAGCTATAAATTTCTTTCTTAGTTCATACATGCTCATAGACAAGATATACAACCTCCTTTCGATAGGACATGGTGAATGTCCTCTGTGTGTAGTCTAGTTTGTCCTCTTCTTTTGCCTTCATTACTTTAAAAGGTCCCAAATTTATCGAACCATTTTCTGGTAAATACGTTCCCACCTTAAGAGAATAACGTCGCATTAATTTAATTAATTTCAAGAAAAAAGATTATTCACTAGACTTTACTAAATACATTTTAGATTTAATACCGTGGAGTCACTTCTTGGTCATATTTTCTGGCAAATACATGCCTTCTTATTAGTACTAAAATGAATCACGATTTGGGATTGGAGGTCAAATAATCAGATATGAGCATTTAAGTAGCATAAATTTAGACTTAATGTTATAAACAATATGATATTTGCATCAAAGTCAGAACTACCTAAGCTTTCAAATTAAGACACTCGTATTAAAGATCATATCGATTTCGTCAACTCATTGAAATACAAAAGAAAAAATGTCTTCAACTTCTACAATTCCTAGACATGTCTCTAGTTTGTAATGTTTCATAAACGAGCAGCAAAGCATTCCAAAAGAAACGTGTCAAGCAAATTGTAAGTACTGGTATCAACTACCGAACATTTTCAGTGGTGGAACATAGACAAGGTTTTTCCTCCTCAGATATTCATTTAAGGAAGGTCAACTCTCTTTTAGCAAAGTGGGTTTTGCACTTTTCAAGAGGTTAGGTTCATTTTCTAAATATTTGTAGAGGAACATAGGTGTAACTGTTAAAAGTGATTGGTATAGTCATTAAGAAAAAGTTCTGACCACAACTTTTGGTCAAAAAGAATGTCAACGTTTATATAGCAAAATACCTGAAAAAAGCTCGAAGCTCCACGACTCTAGCGTTGCTATGTTAAACGACCAAAAGCTTAAAGAGCAGAATTCCTTGTATTATTAAAATACAATTTACTACAAACCTTTTCTCAGATAATGGTCTGGACGGAGACCGACAACAGCTGAACTATATTTCATGTACCTGCCGAACTAGAACTTGCACTTCTTGTGTCTGTGTAATAAATTAGAACTAGAACTTTAAAACATACCTCCTTTTTCACGTTCTCATCTTCAAACGTAACAATGACCTTGACATCTTGCTCATACACAAGTCGACAACAGTCAATTGCTGTATTCTTCAATGGTGTTTGTGTGATAATGTAGCCACGAATTTCACTGTAACTCTGAAATTAGTAAATGGCGTTGTAACAGTGCAATACAGGTATAGCATCACTCATAATGCTATCAAGATGTGACTGTAAGATGCAAATACCACATTGTATTACTGTGCATTCATTACACCTTATATGTGGTAAACAAGTAACGCGTAAATTACTTGTTTTTTAATGACATCATATACGAATTTCATTAATTTTATTAATTCAATTTTTAATATTTGATGAAGTTGATATATCAAATTATCTTACCGGTATAAACACAGCATTGATATAGTTCGTGCAGTTTGGAATATTTGTTACAAGAAAGGGCCTATGTTCATTCGCTGAAAAAATGATAACACATCTTAATATCACATGACAGAGTAAAATAAGATTTAAAACACAACAAGTCAGCTAACAATAATCTACAATGGATCTTTATACATGTATCAGACCTGAGAGCATGAGGTATGTTTTTAGATATATTGAGCATGTAATTGTGTTCATTTATATTATCATTACTTACGAGGAAGTATCTCCTTGCATCTGTTTTTTTTCCGGTTTTCTGCCAACATTGCAGCTGAATATCTCTCGTCATCATTTTCGCTAGGTGACAAGTAGGACATGTCTTCATTTAGTGTCTGCAATTGCATTTAACTGTTAATATCGAATCAAATATTCAATGTTGCTAGGAAAACTTAAACGTTCTAAATCTTAAGTATATGCATTACTGAGCATCGTAAACGGGACTCTTTACATTACTGAGCATTGTCAACGTACATTTTTCTGTAACTATCAATTATGCATTACTGAGCATCGTCAACGTAACTACATGCATTAATGCGCATCATTAACGTAACAACATGTATATCGTAAAAATAACTCTATATATGCACCACTGAGCATCGTCAACGTAAGTACATGTATATGCATTACTGAGCACCGTCCACGTATTTTTATTGCCTCTCTTAATATTTTAACACAATGTCAAACGTTGTGACACGCGCTTAATTCGCGTTAATTGTCATTTTTTTAATGAAGTAGTGCGTAATGAATATCCTTTCGTGTAATATGTACAACAATGAGACTTTTTCAATTTACACTATGCAGTGAGCTTAAATAAGAACAAATAATGGTTAAAACATAAGGAAAGTACATATATTGGGTATGTTATTTAATTTATTTTAGCTCGATTTTGAAAAAAGCTTGCAGCTTATCGAGTCAGTCTCGAGTCCGCTTCCTGGAAAAACCA
>JAUMHA010424638.1:0-10180 GCA_032359765.1 Saxidomus gigantea | reverse complement strand
AGTTTGCATTTCGCGATTCGAACTGCGAACTGCAGACTAGTTGCCAGTTCGCAGTTCGCAATTCGAATCGCGAACTGCGAACTGCGAACTGGCAACTAGTCTGTAGTTCTCAATTCGTAGTTCATAATTCGAATCGCCAAATGTCGCTATTCTAAAAGTAAACTAATGACTGGTTTGCAATCATCAATACGAACCACAAGTTTGGAACAAGTCGAATCGTGAACTTAGAACAGTGAACTTGGCTGAAGTTTACAATTCGCAATTCGAGTCGCCAACTGCGAACTGGCAACAAGTCTTCATCTTAACTACACACTGAGAACATGGAATTTGAATTGAGAACTGCGAACTGGCAACTAGTCTGCAGTTTGCAGTTCGAATCGCGAACTGCAAACTTATTTCTCAGTTGCCAGTACGCGATTCGAATCGCGAACTGCGAACTGCAAACCAACTTTACGGATATCTCAAACTTGCTAGATTTATGTTCAGACTGTTATCTCGAGAGCTGAACGCGAAACTAGTGTGTAAAAATTACTTGTTTGCATTATCACATGCAGGAAACCCCCCCCCCCCCCCCGTCCATCTGCTGTTAATATATTGTCTCTGATTACCATCATTTAACATTAGTATTTAGACTGGCATTCAGTCCCTACATTTACTATTTCTTACTCAATTAACGTCCTTTGCTGCCAAAAATGTAAGATCAAGCCCTGTCAGTAGATATGGATCAGAAAACATTCTGCTTGAATAACGAAACTATACTAGCATCTAGCCTGGTGGCGAGGCTAAGAAGTATTGCAAATTGTGTCAAATGGTGTAAGTGAAAATGTGCTATCTTTTTAAATGCGAAACTGGTGTAAGTGACAGAGACCGTCACTTACACTAGTTTCAAATTAAACTTTTGATATTTTCCCGGTGTAATTAGCATAAGTTATACACATTTCTTCTAAAGTAGTGACAATAACACAGCATCTAATGCAGTACGGGAATAACTGCCTGTAGATAGAGTTTTAAAGAAAACAAAATCATAAAAATATAATTTTACATGTCACTTTCACCTTTTACACATTTAAATTGTAAGATTTCAATAAATGAGAAACTACTAGTCAAGTGTATCTGCACTTGATATAAAACTCATATTCATATATTACATTCAATGAAAAATGCTGTTGTTTTGTAGAAAATATGACATAATTTAAAAAAAGTTGTATGTTGATATAGAAAAACATGGTTTCTGGTGTACAAAAACTTCCTCAGTGTGCTAAAAAACTGAGATGCACAAAATAATCATTAGAGAAGGGGCTCTATTCCAGTAGCATCCAAGTGCTATTGTTTAGTGGTAGTGCTGGACTCCTGCCCTAGAGATTGTGGGTTTGAATCCAAGCAGCAGCATTTGATCACAACTTCCATAATCCCTTCTTTCGACATGATTACTGGTCAAAACTCCAGGAAGCAATTATCGAAATTAGTTTATATAAGTTGCAAGTGCTGATAGACTTTAGGCTGGCAAAATAGACCACTAGATTCTTTTCGTGAGATCCAATGTATCACTCCGCTGCCATTGTGGTAGCGTGTTATGTGTGATTTAGTTGTGATGCAAACTTTGATGAAAAATCAAATTGGTTAATTGAATAGCATTCACTCCAAGATACTTGAGAATAATCGGATTACTTGTATATACAGTAATGTGATCCAGAATGCCAGATTTGTTACAGTCTTGAACCAGATCAATACGAATGCGGAGCACAAGTATGATTGAGCTCGAGGAGAGCCAATCTGGATCACATTACTATGATAATAACCCCTTTATTATAGGACTACCAACATAACCAAGTGCTACATCATTTTTATTTTGTCATTATGAATAACTGATATTGTTTCTTAACAAAAAAACTTCAAGCTTTCTGCCAAACTTGAGCACTGTTTCTCAATTTATGTGTAACTTACGTTTAAAGATTTGTCTTTGTCCACTGTTTAAACGCGAAAAAAGTCTAAGTAAAAACTTGAATCATCAAAAACTGCAATTACACTATTTTCGCATTCAAATATTTTCACATTTTCCTTGTTTTTTTTAGCGCGAAACTGTTCTAAGTGACATTTTTACCAAAATCTCCCTTTGAAGTTAAGTAATGAAAACAAACTGCAATATGTGTACATTTATGTACAGCAAGTGATTTTTCACATATAGTTAAGAAATTGGTTATTATAGTATGTAAATTTAAATAAAATTGGAATGTTTTTACCTTCTCTTGTAAAATTATGGAAAATGCTCTTCCACTAGTTTCGCGTTCAGCCCTCGATCTGTCATAAGTTTCATACAAGTCTAGTGTAGTTTCATATAAATACATGTATTATTTCAGTGGCCTATGTATGCAGATAGATTAGACTTAAGTAATACATTATAAAGGGAGATAAGTAACAATTAGGAGGTTGTTAGATAAAGATCTTCCTCTGATTGCCCCCAACGACCGGTGGCTGAGAATTGCCAAATACATGAAAGTAGTTAGTTAAGAAGCACATTCTACATCTAGCAGATTATATCCTCCAAACATAAATAATATGTTCAATGATCGTAGAATGACAAATAGATATAATTTTAAAGAACAACGTATATACAAGAGGGCCAAGATGGCCCTATATCGCTCACCTTGGTACAAGTCCACTTACCTGGTGGTGGATCACTAGATAATGTTATAAACAATAGGTTTTCCTATATACATCTTTGTAAAACAAGTGACCGCCCCCCCCCCGGCAAGGTCAATTTTGACCCCAGGGGCATAATTTGAACAAACTTTGAAGAGGTCTACTAGGAAACGCTACATGCCAAATATCTAAGCTCTAGGCCTTGTGGTTTCAGAGAAGAAGATTTTTAAAGTGTTTCCTATATAAACCTATGCAAAACTAAGTGACCCCCATGCGGGGTCAATTTTGACCAGGGGGTCATAATTTGAACAATCGTGGTAGAAGTCCACTAGCCAATGCTACATGCCACATATCTAAGCTCTAGGCCTTGTGGTTTCAGAGAAGAAGATTTTAAAAAAAATTCCTATATGAGCCTATGCAAAACTAAGTGACCACCCCCGCGGGGTCAATTTTGTCCCGGGGGTCATAATTTGAACAATCCTGGTAGAGGTCCACTAGACAATGCGACATGCCAAATATCTAAGCTGTAGGCCTTGTGGTTTCAGAGTAGAAGATTTTTGCAGTTTTTCCTATATAAGCCCATGCAAAACTAAGTGACCACCCCCGCGAGGTCAATTATGACCCGGGGGTCATAATTTGAACAGTCTTTGTAGAAGTCCACTAGACAATGCTACATGCCAAATATCTAAGCTCTAGGCCTTGTGGTTTCAGAGAAGAAGATTTTTTAAGTTTTCCCTATATAAAACCTATGCAAAACTAAGTGACCTCCCGCGCGGATTTTTAAAGTTTTTCCTATTTGCTGCCTTTGCAACCAGAGTTATGCATGGAATGGAATTCTTTGAACAATTTTGGTAGAGCTTCATGCAAGGAACATTCCTGAATAGTTTTATCAACATCGGCCTAGTGGTTTTAGAGGAGATGTCATTTGAATCAAAATGTTGACGGACGACAGACAACGGAAGACGGACGACGGACAATCATCAATTAGAAAAGCTCACTCTGGCATAGCCAGGTGAGCTAAAAAAAAAAGGCCTAATTTTAGTACAAATAATCGATATAGATCGAGGCCTTTTGAAAGAAATCGCTATTCACCCATTAATTGTAAAACAACAACTTTATATAAACTATTAAACGTTTAACGGTACTGCTTATATCAAAATGCTGATTTTACCGATGATGACTAGAATTAAAGATAGCAATTTAATGTATATGAATTTTAAAGAACATTGTGAAAAACAAAATCAAAATAATTATTAAGTAAATATTGACATTGAAACGCTTCTTTTAAAACGTCGATATTCCGGTCACCCACCGATTAGTGTAAACTTTGTTTTCATGGAATAATTTCTGCATTTCGTGCAATTGACGGTCTCCTCTGTTTTTTATATAGATTTTATTATCATTTTACGATGCAATTTATATCAATGACCTCTTCTCAAATACTTCTATGGATCCAATCGGATGTGAAAATTACTTCCACTGACATGCATTATTCAATTTATGTAGAAACAAAGCAACGACAACTTCTCACATGGCAAGTAATTGCCAATTAAGGAAATTTACTTAATTTGAGCTATATTTATATGTTTATATTCGATTCCATTTATTGACAGCAAACATATGACAATAATACTTTAAGTCATATCACAAGAGAACACTTTCGCGTGAGTTATTATTTTCATCCGCCAAACAGTCCGTCCCTCATATTTGATGTTCGGTATAAATCTCCTTAAACCCCTTGCAGGATTTTCGTTAACTTGGATAAATATTCACTACATCTAAGACAAGGTGCTAAACCCTGTTTCAAATTCACCATCCAAAGGCAAAGGTCACAACTGAATTTCAAAGGTTCGAACCTTGCAATTCGTGCCTGCCTCATTTCGTCTGAATGCATTGAACGATTGTCAACGTTCGTCTTGTCAAGAAGATATTCAGGTCCAACTATTGCCAGTCCGAAGTCAAGATTATATTTTGGTGTCATTGTTTTATGTGTCTGCTTTCTATCAACATAACCCCTCGGGGGATTTTCATGAGGCTTAGGATTAATGTTCATCTTATTGGGAAGATGTGCTGAATCTCATGTGTATTTAATTAAATAATCTATGACTTGAAGTGCTTTATCGAAATTGAAGCATTCCCGGGAGGTGATGTGCCTTGCTTTAATTCCGATAAAGCACTCTAAGCCATAGATTATTTCGGTTTCTATAAGCCGAATTTCTAAAAACTAGCGTAACTATTACGGACTTTTTTCAGTTCGGCGGTAATGTGTAACATAACATAGATAGTGGCTGCTGGAATTCACTCCCCTATTCAGGCAACAATTTAAGATATCATACATAACTATGTTATACAAACTCTTTTTAAGTTTAATCATCTAATAAGTAAAATATATTAAATACCTTACTGTGACATTATGCAGAAGACGTCAGATTCAGAATCTAACAAAGCACACAATCGATTTTAATGCGTACCGCTTCTTTCAATGTTTTGTCTACCAAAATCAAGTCACTAAGTGACGGTTAATCCTGAATTGGCTTGGCCATTTTAAAGGAAAACAAGGTGAAGGTGCCCGTATAGACAATAGAAATATACGATAGGCATATTAGAATATATTATACAGTATGTCATGCACATGTGAAGCATCGTTATTCAGAAGGATGAGGGGTTAAAGGGGCAATGCCTACATCTAGCAGATTATTTTCTCGAAACATAGATTATGTGTTCAATGAACGTAAACTGATAAATAAATACATTTTCAAAGTAGAACCTATGGCGAAAAATGCCTCAATTTACCACAATGAATCAGTATAGAGGTTTTCTGTAATAAATCGCACCAACCCTTTAATTGTATGACAACAACTCTACATAGAGTATTGAATGGTTTTTGGTACTGCAGTGTATTTTAAACCGCTGATTTTATCGATAATGACTGGGAATGAATGGCTGAAACTTTAAGTTTAAGTTATGATACTTTCAAAGATTCTATAATTTATGTTTTGGGGGTTATTTAGTCGATATCAGTTATAGGGTATGTCCCTTTAACAGTTTCTACGATGTGCTGAAAAAAAACTCCGGTGTAAATCAGTCTTTTCGCTCGTAAAAAGTATAAAATAAAACTCACCTTGTGAATATTAAATGGACTATCAACCAAACTGCAGAACATTGTGCCAGTTTCTTCATCAGCGTTGTTTAATTCTTTTCCAATGTTTGAAATTTTGTTAGTTATTCTTCGGAGCCTTATGTATTCTGAAACTGTACTGAAGAAAGTCATCGGGCGATATCCTTCAGACACTTCGTTTAAAATGCATGTTTTACTTTGACTTACTAAAAATAGCCTGCAAAACTATACAGTAATGTTATGCTTTGTTTTTAAACCTGTACTGTTAAGCACTCCAGTTGTCTCACAGCTTATGACTGGGCGCAATATTGAATAGAAATTCACCGTAAACTGATTACAGAAGTTTGCAAAAGGTGGTCATTACGACCAATAATACTGCTGATAATTGAACAGGATCTCTCTAATTAAAGTCCTACAATTCTTCCCAATGTCTTTATTTGAAAAGAATATATCAAATATTTGTTACAATAATAATGGCATCAATTAACAAACGAGTACTTTGTGAAGGTATTGCATTTCAATATAATTGACCGTTATCATGAAGGTATATAGCTATAGTATAATTATAATGTTTTTTTTAATAATGGTTTCATTAAATGGTGAGAGGTTGTGGTTTAATGCAACCAAATCACCATAATTGTCATTTAAATCAGTTATTATGTTTATTTGTAAAGTGGTAACAATTGCGGTTTTTCGATTATGTAGTGATTCTAAACTTACCGACGAAAAACTTCTAGCTGCATAGATTCAGTCAAAGAGTTGCGTAAATGATTTATCAAGCAATAGACCTTAAATGATTGCCTAAAATGTTGTTAATTTTAAGACCAATCTAGATCAACAATGTGGCCAACAATTATTTTTATTTACAATTACGGAAAAGCACAGGTGATTGATGCTCAACTTATTTCAAATTGCAAGGTCACAATATATAATGCCTATTTTGTTCACGTGCTCATAATATACACTATTTTCTATTCCAACGAAAAACTTCTAGCTGCATAGATTCTGCTCATAATTAGCACCCCACACTGGAATATAAAAGCCAGAAGATGGCGCTGGGGCAGGTTTCTATATAAAATGTGCATGGTCAACATCAGAGAACTCTTTTTAAAACCATGAAAAAACTACAGAATAAAAAAAATCAAAATTGGCACATGCGTTTTTGGACATACTCTGTGTCTATTGGTGCATTTATTTTTTTCAATAAAAGTCAAAGAAGTATACTTTTAAATAAAATGTAAACCCAACTGTCAAATATTTGTATTCCTAGGGAGGAGCTTAGAGGTCATAACCCTAGATAGAGAGGAAGGTAAAACATAACAAGCATTGGTTTTGTTGATCATCCACAATGCATTCTGTAGCAGAAAATAATTCACTGTAAAAGATGTTTTGTGTGTTAGAGATCAGTGAGAGGATGTTAAGTATTCTATTTAATATCAGAGAAATGAATACAAATCCATGTAGCAGAGAGTTGAGTAGGCGGTGCCTATGTTAAGCATTGTTTTAAAGATACATGTTCTAATGTATGTTTGTAGTATGTATCTCCCTTTTTAACCAGATAATAGATGGATGTATGTTGTTGCATATAATTCAATACAAATAACAAATGCACAGACGGTAGCATCGCAGAGTTCATAGCATTCTTTCACTGATATCGCAATGAATCCATCTGTCCGGTTTATTGCTGTTTAATATTAAAGTATCTCCACTTTGTCAGATAACTATTCAAGGCTTATCAGCCATCATTATCTGTTGCTGGAGTTAATGTCCATTTATCAGTTGGTAGGTCCACGTTTAATGTTTGGCTGATTGGTCAAAATAATATTTTGACTGTTGCTGTGCAATTTGCATGTTATTTTTGATGACCTGTGTGGTGGGCACCTTTGGATCAAGTTTCTGAGATGTTAATGGCAGTGTTGACCTTAGTTGTCTGCTCATTAGTAATTGCGCTGGGTATTTTCCACAAAATAATGGAGCGTTAAGATATTCCAAGACAGCAAGATAAGGAAGCAAAACTGACATGTAAATATCTTGGAAATTCGTGAAGGTTGATGTTGAGGCATGGCCCCAAAAGAACTCAAGGAAACAAGCAAAACCTGACACGACACCATATCTACTTACCTTTGGTATCGACACAATTTAATGTTATCACATAATATGTATACAGTATGTCTTAATTTTCATTGCCAATACCTTTATAAGTTTGACATGAATGAAGATTTTTATTATTATTTGCCGTAAAACAATTTTAAATGGTTTAAAAGCTAAAAAAGAAAAGGTAAAATAGAAGAAAAAAGTAATTTAAAATAGAAGGAGTTGGGATGGGATGGGATTCGAACTCAATCATTAAAGTAAGGCTGTTCTGTTAAAGGGGCACTCCCTATATCTAGCAGATTATTTTCTCGAAACATAGATTATGTGTTCAATACGTAAAATGATAATTAAATACAATTTCAAAGAAGAACCTAAGACGAAAAATGCCTAATTTTACCACAATCAATCAATATAGAGGCTTTCTGTAATAAATCGCATCCACTTATTAATTGTACAACAACAACTCTACATAGAGTATTGAATGGTTTACGGTACTGCAGTATATTTTAAACCGCTGATTTTATTGATAATGACTGGGAATGCATATCTGAAACTTTTAGGTTAAGTTATAATACTTCTAAAGATTCTATTATTTATGTTTTGGAGGTCATTTAGTTTGACATAATTTATAGGGTATGTCCCTTTAAGGTACACCCACCTTTACCAGTTACGCCACGGAGACCGACTACCATGATGAACGAAAAATATAAATATATTATTGTATAAAATAAAATCAAAAAGGCAATCGAAGATTATTTAGTATAATGTGCTTCGTTACTTTAATGTCAAATATTCGATTTAGTGTGTCTTTTCGTACCCCCCAATGATTGGAATATTGTTCCTGATATAGCTAGCGCAAGGAATTACACAAAGATGTCTGACATATTTCTATCATATCTTTATCATAATTACTTTATTATGAAGTGAGTGTGTGGACAATAACAAATACTTCTTAGAATTTTATCGCCAAACATTTAAAATTAATATAATGGTCATTTAAGGGGGGCATTAATGATAATACGTTTGGGCTCTGCCTGAACACTGTATTGCCTCCCCATACAAGTTGGCGGAGGGATGTCAAAATTGTGAACAAATATCACATTAGTCTCATAAACAAATAGCTCAAATTTCGGTATAAATATCTTACGTAAATGGCGCCATCCATTCCTGAACAAGATATCAATAATTCATAGCAGTTCAAAGGCAAGAATAAACCAGTCTTTTACAGAGCATAAAACATTGTACAATGTTTTTATTTGTACAAGTTGAACAGATGTAATTTGATAGTTTTCTTGCTTTGAAATGTGCGTACGATTATCAAAAGCAATATAACGATTAAACGCATTCTAGGATAGCCACCATTGTGCACCACTTAAACGATCCTTTAATTACGAAATTTAATCTTTAACTCATTATAGACAACTATACAGTTAGAATATTGAAAACAGATAATTAGGACATTTTTCAGGACACACAGTACACTAATTGGTAAAAACTGAAACCTGTAATAACCAGTGCTTCCCTAACTACACGTAATTTGAAGTAATACTTCCGTACTTATTAACTGCACTGTATCAAACACAAGAAAACACAAAAATGAGGAGAGGTAATCGTACCGTCTACAATTAGTTTGTTGGCACTCTAGCAACTAAATGCACCCCTATCCAGTTAGGTACGTTATCATTGGTAAATTTTGTTTTATAGGATAGTTTAGAGTTATTGTCCCGATAGAGTAAAATCAGCCATTGATGTCCTTGTTCACACTTCTTGAAGAGGCACTCCCTACACCTAGCAGATTATATTTTCGAAACATAGATTATGTGTTCAATAAAAGTAAAATGATAAATAAATACAAATTCAAAGAAGAACGTATGGCGAAATATGCCTCATTTTACCACAATTTATTAATATAGAGGCTTTCTGTAATGAATCGCATCCACCCATTAATTGTACAACAACAACTACACATATATTATTGAATGGTTTACGGTACTGCAAAATTTTTTAAACCGATGATGTTATCGATAATGACTGGGAATGCATAGCTGGAACTTTTAGGTTAAGTTTAAATACTTCCAAAGATTATATTATGTTTTGTATGTTATTTAGCTTGACATCGGTTGTAGGATATGTCCCTTTAAGCTATATTATTTTAGCAAACATACTATTTGTGAGTAGAATATGTAAATGTTTGACTATGAAATTATGGGTCAGATCGAACGTATTCGCGAAGAGTTGGTTCTGCCCCTGATGTATTAAAGCTTGCTATATTTGACCTTGTTTACACTTTGGTGGTTACATTTCTGATGCAATCATAAGCAAACGTGG